>CAUYPK010075304.1:0-29347 GCA_963574355.1 Loris lydekkerianus
ATTCCATAAGCACATGAAATATGAAATAAAAAATGCGCATTTATTTAATTTGCTTTTATTTTTTCTTTTTTTATTTGTTTTTTTTTTTGTTTCTTTTTTTTTTTTTTTTTTTTTTTTTTTGAGACACTGAGCTAAAGTGTAATGGCCTGACATTAGCTCATTGTAATCTCAAACTCAGGCAAACTCCTGTCTCTCCCTCCCAAGAAGCTGGAACTATAGTCATGTACCACCACACCTGAATGGTTTTTTGATTTTTTTTTTTTTTTTTTTTTGGTAGAGACAGGGTCTCCCTCCTGCTCAGGGTAGTCTTAAACACCTGGTCTTAAGTGATCCTACCACCTTAGCCTTCAAAAGTATTTGGATTGCAGGCGTGAGCTACCACCATGCCCACCCTTAAGATTTGAAGGTAATTTGTTAAGCATCAAGAGTCAATCCAGGGCCTTTACTATCTTCTATTTTATCCTCTCATTATTGGCTTAATTAATTTATAATGTAGCTTGGCTTCTTTACAAGATGGGGATCTATAGCTGCTTTTGAGTTCTACATCTCACAGCCTTTACTACCAGAGAAGGGCTGACATTCTTTCTCTAACAAGTCACAACCATCATTTAAATATGTAAATCCTTTTTTCTCAAGCCTGTATACTCATCTGTCTTCTGCTCTGCTAGGCCACGTGAACTTTTACATTTTTGTCTTAGATGTTCTCCTCTCTGAGCTTTGCTCGTGTAGCTCTTCTTATTCCTCTAATCTCTTCAGAAATGTTGCCTACTTGGATCTGTTCCTGTATTCAAGTAGTAAAGAAAAATCTAGCAGAAAAAATTTAAAAAAAAAAAAATATATATACTATGTATATATGTATGTATATACACATATGTATATGTGTGTGTGTATATATATGTGTATATTGCCTGGATAACAGGTGACATACTGGGGCATGAGATGCTAATCATGATTCCTATACAGCTATATAAGATAGGGGCTGAAAGCCACTATCTTGCCCTGGAGACCTGGTCTATCTTCCTGATTTCTTTACCCTCAATTCCTGCAGGGTTGGGAGCCTGAAGCTCTTGTCAGCCTACTTACAAAACATGTCTCGACCTTTCCAAATAGTGTTCCTTGGCCACCCAGTCACTTTCCCAGGGATACGTTTCACTCAAGTCTCCCCACGAGTGACTGCCCAGCTCAGCAGGTGTGCCAGAATCAGCCTCCATGGGATCCTGAGGGCTATTCCTTCCAGGAAGCTCTCCCACAATCACTGTGCCTGGTCAGCAGCAGAACAGTGAGAGCTATGCCTGGTGGCTCAATCCCGGTTCCTTGGTGCTGTTCAAGAACACTCACTCACCCAAGCTCTTCCCAGGTAACTCCAGCAAGTGTGTCCAGGTCTAAAACAACAACAACAAAAAGGGCTTCTTTGTCTGAAAAGCCCTGCCAAGCTGGCCAGCCTTTGGCAGCACACAAACGCTTCCCTTCTGTGCCAGTTCTCCAGTGGCCCCAACCTCTTTGTTGGTTCTTAGCGTCTCCTGCTGCCTCCCAGTGCCTCTGAAGTGATGTTTCTGGACTGAGCTCCCCAGCCAGAGGTGGCTGGAGACCTTTCTCCCTGATCCCATCTCCCTTTCTCCCTGATCCCAGTGGCTGCAAAGGGGTTGTCTCTAGTCTGACATCTTACTCTGCCCTCTCCTATTTCTTTTTTTATTGAAAGACCATTTAAGGAACCAATGTGAGATTGGCAGTGTCTTATGATACAGATTTGTTAAAGGGAGCAATTTGATAGAAAGGAATATTGTCTAAAGCACATGTGGTATGGAGGTCACAGAAATTCTCTTCATATACAACACAATTTATTTTAATAATACTAAAGACATACAAACTAAACATCACATCGCAATTCACATCTAAGAAAGAAGATGTCCTTATTTGTGAATAGTGATCTTCAACAGGCTTTGGAGATTCTATCAGAATATGACCAATGACAGTTGGCTATTAGGTTTCTCATTGATAGAAGAGTGGTTTGAGGTAATTTCATACCAAGAAAGGAAAATCTCTTATGGAAAGGGTGTATGGAAAGCAAAAATGGATTAGGGATAAACTTTGATTCGCTCTATTATTTAAAGATCCAGGAGAGGGTGACTACCCATCAAAGGGTACTAAAGAGTAAACCAAAAGTATTGGAGGAAAATTATAAGCAGAATGCAGACATATTTCAAGAAAGAAGTAGCGGCAACATATATTCAAAATTAAGATATCAGATAAGAAAAACATGAAATTCATCCTTCATTTTGAAGTCATCAAGGTCATTAAAAACTTGCCAAAATAAATTTCTGTGAAATGGGAAGCTAAAGCCAGACTGAAGTGAGGTGAATAGAGAGTGGAAAAGTTAGATCTAAAATTATGTATCTCAAGAAAATTTGAGGAAAGCAGACATTAATTTTTTGGTGGTGATATTGTTATTGACATGATTCATTTGAGCCTTTTGCATCCCTCTTTCAGGAGGAAGTCTGGCTACTTTGTTTAATCTCCATATGGTGGAAGCAAATGTGGCCTTTGACATATATTTTCATTTGAATTCTTTTCTTTAGTTGCATTTGTTGTTCTTTGTTTCCCAACGTCTGCTTCCTCTTCTTTATGCTTTAATAATAGTCTGAGAGTAATGGAAACCATCCAGGAACTGACACTGAATAGAAATAAACCTGGAAGTGAGATTCGAAATTTATCTGTTATAAGATCTAATGTGTCCCTTTGAAGAAGCTAAGTTACCTGTAAAATAAAGCAGGTTTTCCAAATTCTCTAGGCACTCTTCAATTCCCCAAATTCCATGTGAACACTTGAAGCCCACATTTTACTCACAACTACTATGAGTAATTTGCATTTTTACTTATGAAATATGGGCATAGAAAAACAATTAACCAGCCTTCTAGGGAGCTTTTTAATTTAATTATTGGAAGTATACTTATTATTTATCTTCTACAGAAAAATAATTAACAGATGTGATATTTTCCACATAGATTTTAATGTTCTGTAAATAAGTTGGCATTCTTTCTAGGTAAACATCACAGGCATATCAAAATCAATTAATTCAAATAAAACCATGTAAGGGCATGTTGCCTTTTAAAATAAATATAATCTAGTTGATATTGTATTGTAATGTATATAAGTCTTTCACTTCCTATATGTAGAAAACTATAAAAAATATTATTTTAGTTTCTAAATATAAAAAGGAAGACCTCATAAAATTATCCTATGGTCAACTAAGGATTTTTTCCTAAAGTCAGTTTCATAACAATGATTTTTCCCTGCAAAGAATAAAGACAAACAAAGACTTCTGTGGAAACAGTTTTATTTTTAATTTTTTGGCAAATGGTAATTTGAATTTTCTATCAACATTTCAAAAATAAGTTTGTCAGTATGAGAGAAGAAAGACAATGCAGCTGCCCACGTTTCCTGATGCCTACTGTGCTTTCCAAATGATGATTTTGGCACTTGTACTTTATTCTGGCCTAGAAATGAAATAAAAGAAAGGTTCAGACAAGATCCAATTCTATAATATTATCTATAAAATCTGTGTGATCAACAGAAGGGCAAAATGTATCCACATAATATTTTGACACCTAACTTACACTTTCTCACCTAAACTCAATGATATTATGTAAATGGAATATTTTAGAATAAAGGATTATTATTACATTTATGAACACATATACAAATTCATTCACTTGAAAAATGACTAAATGAAATGCATTAAAAAAAAAAAAGAACTCCTGCTAACAGTGTAAATATGGGTGATGTTATCTTTATGGCAACTGAAAAAATCATTTTTTTTTTTTTTTTTTTGTATATTAGTGCTAAAGAAGACTTGTTGTAATTCAATAATTTGTTCTGAGGAAGATAGCATGTACCTTTGATAACATTCAGTCACACCACCTAATTTTGCCAACATAGAAATAAAACCTAGACAATTTTAATAATGTAGGACCAGACAGTTTTCTTGGAGCACATTCGTGACTGGCATCAAGTCAGTCTCTTCATTCAGAACTATCATGTGATATATACTAAAACCTACTGATCATCAGACTTGCAGTTAGTCCTCAAAATACCAATGTCAGGACCATACTCTCCTGCACTCTATTCGGTAGCCTGGGGAGTGACAAAGTTGTGTCTGATTATGACATGTGTACAACTTGGGAAATGATTGTTTAATATTCAAAACTTGTTTGTCTCTTTATTATAGGTCACAGAATATTAGTCTTCGTACATGGTATAGATAGTTTTTGGAATGGTTCAGACAGAGTTAGGTAAGCCTCTTTAGGACATGCAATACATGGCATGGAATTTTCATTTCATCAGTCAGGAGGCAATACGAATATGTTCTTACAGTTTTTACTCAGTGTACATGTTGCTGCTATGGAGTTAAATCCTCATTAGAAAATATGAGTGTGTCATGAAATGTATTTTATGTACAATGTGTGTTTACCTTTTCCTGAGGGCCAGTGTTTCCCTCGAGAAAAGCGTTCAACCGGTTAGGCTCATCTTTTCCTAAATTCCCAAACTGCAATGATCAAGCCTGTTCTTATAGAATGTGGAAGAGGAAAATATCCTTTCTACTTTGTCATTATTTTTCTCTATTAAATGAACCAATCCTAGTTCTGGTTCAGTATTTGATATTTTCCTAAATTCTGGCTAGAAAAATATTGGTCATGAAGACATAGCTTTGTTTCTGTAGAACCACCACATTTTTTTATTTTCCTACTTATAAAATATATATGTAATGCTCTGAATATTTGTGTACCACCCAAAACTGAAATGTATAAAAATAATCAACAGTGTAATGGGGGATAGTGCTAAAAGATGGTCTTTGGGAAGTAGTTAGGTCACTTGAGGTGACGTAGGTGACCTGACAGTAGAACTCCGTAAGTGGCTTGGTGCCCTAATAAAAGAGGTTATGAAGGGTTGCCTTGCCCCTTCCGCTGAGTGACGATGTAGCTGGAAGGTGCTATCCATGAACCAGGAGTGCGCTGTTACCAGACATTAACTCTGCCAGTCTGATCTCAGACTTCCTAGCCTTTAGAAATGCAAGAGATAAATTTTGTTGTTTATAAGCTACTGGTGTAAGGTATTTTGTTACAGCAGTCTTATTACCGCAGGAAATTACAAGGAAGCTCTAAGCAGGACTAGGCATGTGTGTGTGCATGAGTACACCCCACTTATATATACACACATTTAACATTATATATTTACATGTAATATTTTCCTATATAATTATATTATATATAAAACGTAATATTATATATCTGTGTATATATATATTCTACATATATAGAGAAAGAGAATATAGAGAGAGTCTCTTTTATGGCAAAGAGGGCTTTGATCCTCTCTGATAGTTTCTAGTTTGATACTTTGCAAGTTACTCACATTCTCAAAAGCCTTCATTTTCTCATCTATAAAATTAGAATAATATTTAATTCAAATATTGCAAACATTACACGTAATGAAGACTATGGAGCTGTTAATGTAGTTCCCGGGACATATGTTTGGTTATAACTGTTATTAATTCATTGTTGTATGAATCAATCTAATAACTGAAGAAATACGAGTATATTCAAGAACACTGTGATACAGAAATAAAGAGAAAGCTGTGGAGAACAGCATCACAATCATGGGATCCATAGAATCCTCCTGATACTTTCAAGAAGTTTAATGACAATCTCTCTTGAATGTTATACGTTCTTTTCATCCATATGTTATGTTGCTCAAGATTAAAATTTCTGGGAGGAAGAGTATGATTGGTCCACTTGAGTCACATGTGTTCTGCAAGGGACGAGTAGAGAAACATGCAGAGTGGTAGACCTTTGATAAACAGTTCCATGAAGAACACACGAATGTGAAGATTACTTCACAAAGGAAAAATTCTTCTTATTAAAGAAGAATAAGAGTGAATGGATGAAAAATAGCTCTCTCTCATATTCATCCCTCGTTTATTTTAAATGTAAAAAATGCATTCACTCTCAAAACTTTTTTTCTACAGATACAATTTTAAAATGTCCCCACTTTCCTCAATTTAAATAGTTGTTTTATTGTGCTTGCACACACATGTATGCACTCACATGGGTACCGAAAACTACTTACCCCATTTCTACAGGATAACAGCCTGAATCCATTGACGAGTCCTTGTCATTGGGTGATGTTTCTTTCTCCTATAGTATGTCAGAGTATGGCATGGTGGTATATAAAATATAAACATAATGGTGAAGTTGTCTACCTGAAATATGCTTTACATAAATACCTATATATGCACACACATACAGATATATTAATACATATGTGTATATACACAAACACACATTAGTAGGAGAAAGATCATTGGAAGGGACCTTCAATAGATGTATGATTTAAACATATATTTGAAATATGAAGTGAGGGTATGATTCTTTTTTTCTGCAAATGGACCCCAAGCAGTAGTTAGTTTTCTTTATAGGGCATATATCAATACATTCATTAAACCACTCTTCGGTGTTAACCTCTTCCAGAGCCTGATAAAATCAACCAACCAACTAAAATTAACAAAAAAGAAAAATTCATTTTGCAGATGGCTTTATAACTAAGTATTTGGATTGATTTCATTTCCATCAATTGCAGCATTTGTGTGAATTGCCAACCTGGGATGACGTTTGAAAGGTACAATTGAGTTAGAAAATGCCTTTCTGCTCCATCTCCCATGTAATCTGTTCATTTTAGTCATAAAGATGCCAGAATTTGGTGTCAACATGCAAGCGAGAGGTCTGTGAGTACATTGATTAGTCGCTTACCCTTGTAGACCAGGCAAGTGGCATGGCTGTAGCACTAACAAGTGTGGGGGTGGTAGTAATTTATGTTCTTTTATAATGAAGATTTTTAAAAAATCTATGTTTTTAAAGATAATCATGTCAAAATCTGTTTTTTGATTTCCCTACTTTACTGCCTATGGCAGAGGGAGTACCTTTCTGAATCAGATCTGTAGGGTTATTTCTTATCTTTCATTGGGGAGGTGATTCAAACTTTCTTTCCTAAGTGATTTCTGATTGATCTAACCATAACATTGGACAAAATATAGAAAAAAAAGAAACTCAAACTCCTGTCTCCAACTGTGCTTTTCTAGATTCCTGATTTAAGAGAGTTATAATTTTGTTCTGTATAGCTCTTTTATTACTATGAAATATTCCACCCAAGACTGAAATACCTTTTCCCCTTATTTTTTCACTGGTATCAATAGTAGTTAATGGCCAAATCATAGATTCCAAAATATTGCCATGTCCACAAATAGAAAGTGTTTATTTCTTGGGTACTGAGAATCTTAAAATCTGTAGAACCTGAAGTCTTAGGAAAAATTAAAAACATATTTGAGTATAAACATGAAGTCACCACAAACTCCAATCACTTGCTTTAGAATCCATGCATTCTACCTATGGGAAAAGTTATGTGACTGTCACATACCAATGTGGGGGTAATTCAGGGACAGTTTTTTTGCATGTCCCTAACCAACCCCCATTAATTTGCCACTGTAATTAGCACCTGATTCAAATCACATTCTACAAGTTGATGTGTCATTACACTGTTCTGCAAAACTCTTTCTGGTTGACAAAGTAGATCAAAGGTGTTTAACCTTTTGGCTTCTTGGGGCCCCATTGGAAGAAGTGTTGTTCTGGAACCCACATTAAATACATGAATGCAAATGAAGTTGACAAGCAAAAAATTGGTTCATGTATAATTTTTGTGATATTCACCACAAAGCAGATCAAGGGTGCCAACATTTCAGTATCTCTGAGTCCCATTGGTAGAAGAAGTGTTGTCTTGGGCCACACATTAAATACATAAACACTAATGAGAGATGATGAGCAAAAAATAAGACCATGTGTAATTTTTGTGATGTCCACCATTACAGATAAGCAAAAAACTCCCCACATAATAATCCTAATTATGCAGCAGCTCATTTATAGAATCCTTTAAAATTATTGAGCAGGTCTCAAATTGCATTTATTAATATAGAAAACTTAAATATCTAAGTAGTAAAATGTCTTTGGGTTTTGTAAATTTTTTTATTATAAAAGGAAAAAAAACTCTGGGAAATAAAAAAAAATGGTGTATTTAACGTTATATTTGAGAAAGTAATGCATCAATACCTGTTTTGATGAAAGTAGTTGCAATTTTCAGTAGGTTCTTGAAATGCCCATCAGCTATTTTGATTCTAATTTTGCTCTTAATTAGCTCATTCTTGAAATAGTTGCTTGAAAATGTACCATATATACTCGAGTATAAGCTGAGTGTTTGTGCTGAAAATTTGTGCCAAAAAACCCAAACTTGGCTTATACTCGGGTCATACAGGTTATTTGATTCGGTGTGCGCTCACCTAATCAAATGCACTAGTCTCCAGTCATCTTCTGCTGTCTACTTGAGGGGGCGGTGCTTCAGCTCAGTCCACAAGTCGCAGCTGAGCTGAAGAGGTAGGCAGCTGAACTGTATTCCACTGAACTATTTAACCCACCATATTTAATGGCACATTTAATTAAGTGAAAACCCCATTTAAGGCAGTAAAGTCTTATAAATAAATGTTTATAAATCCTGAATCCTTATAATCAGGGGTTTTGGAGTATTTTTAATCAGGATTTTTAACCATTTATTTACAATGCTTTACTGTCTTAAATGGTTTATTCACTTTATTAAAGTTGCCATTGAATACTATGGGTTAATGTGGTATGTTAATGGTATACAGTATATCAAATAATCATTTATTGTAAATGTAATCATGTATTTAAATGACCTTTGATCTTCCAAGCAACAGAACTGTGGCAAGTTTGGGAGAGAAAACTATTTTACTTAGAACCACAGGAAACAAAAAAAAAAACATTTCACAGTCGTTCTTTCATGTTTAGCTAATGGAACTAAGCTGAGACCTGTCATTATTTTTAAAAGGAAGACTTTGCCTAAAAAGGTCAAATTCCCACCAGGAATTTCAGTGCACGTACATGAAAAAGGCTGGATGGATGAGGACAGACAAAAAAATGGCTGGAAGAAATTTGGAACGCACGACCAGGAGCAGCCTTGAAGAAAAAACTATCGTTGCTGGTTTGGGATATGTTCAGAGCTCACACATCTGATGACATAAAAAAACTGGCAAAGTCATCTCAGGTTACTTTGGCCGTTATTCCTGGTGGGCTTACATCTGTATTGCAGCCCCTAGATGTATGTCTAAATAAACCCTTTAAAGACCATGTGTGAAAGATGTGGCATAAATGGATGTCTTCTGGTCAAGCCCAACTGACAAAAGTCGGAAATCTAAAGAAGCCTGACATAGAACTGATAGCAAAGTGGGTTCGTGATGCATGGGAAGAGATTCCAGAGGAAATGGTGCAACGCACCTTCAAGAAATGCGGCATTAGTAATGTGATGGATGGTAGTGAAGACTGCGCTTTGTATGAGACCAACAGCAGTGATGATGATATCTCCGAATTCAGTGATGATGACGATGTCTATGCTGATACCCTCACATCAGATACAGCTGAAGCTCTGTTTGGACATACAGATGATGAGGAAGAGGAATCCAGTTTTGAAGGATTTTAACCTTTATGATTTAGCTTGATTACCTGTTAAGCTATGGTTTTCTGCACTTTATTTAAAGTTTTAAAGTTGTTGCTAGTTTACAGTTTTTCTTTAGCAATTAATATTGAAAAGCATTTAACCTACTGATTCCTCAATTATTGTAATTGTTTTGGGTATATATTTTTATTTTTGAAATTTACCAGTGGCTGCTGCATTTTCCACCTCAGCTTATACTCAAGTCACTAAGTTTTCCCAGTTTTTAGGGTAGAATCAAGGGGGTCGGCTTATACTCGGGTCGGCTTATACTCGAGTATGTGCGGTACTCAAGTACCTGATACAAAATGGTATCATATTTGCATAAAACCCACCATATCCTCTTCCCAAATAGTACTATGTTGATTTTTTGTTTCTAAGTCTCTGTGTCTTAGGACCACGTGCATGCAGTACTTTAAATCATCTCTAGATTACTTATTATAACTGATGCAATGTAAATGCTATGTAAATAATTGCTATACTATATCGTTATTTGTATTTAAAATTTTTTTTTTTCTGACTCAGCGCCCATGGCTCAAGCGGCTAAGGTGCCAGCCACATACACCTGAGCTGGCGGGTTCGAATCCAGCCCGAATCCAGCCTGGGCCCGACAAACAACAATGATGGCTACAACCAAAAAATAGCCAGGCCTTGTGGTGGGCACCTGTAGTCCCAGCTACTTGGGAGGCAGAGTCAGGAGAATCGCTTGAGCCCAGGAGTTGAAGGTTGCTATGAGCTGTGATGCCACAGCTCTCTACAGAGGGCGACGGTTTAAAGCTCTCTCAAAAAAAATTTTTTTTTGTTTTTCTGAATATTTTCCAAAGTAGGTTGAATCCACAGATACGGAACTTGCAGATATGGCGGACCTATAGCATTGTCCTTTTTGGTGTATGGGACAAGGACCACAGGCAGCTAGCAACTTTGTGCATTTTTCCTTTTGTTGTTAATGTAAGTAATAAACTATCTGAATTGAAAAGTGGCTCATTGTATCTTTACTGGCTGAGTCAGTCTCCTATGTGCACTTGACCAAGGCTGGCTTGCTTTCTGCTGCCCTGCACTTGAGGGATCCATTAGGAAAAGGTAAGTTGTCTGCACATGAGGTGTGAATGGGATAGCAAGGCTGGATTGATGCAAAGCCTTCCATTTCTAGAGCTGGATGTTATCATCCGTAAGTATATTTTAAGCATCTACTTTCTGAAGCACATTGGGTGAGATGCTAGAGGATACCAAAAGGAGGCAATCTGTGCTCTAGGGAGATTTATAACCTAGGTGGAGAAAGAGATCATAAACACGCAATACACTAGCAGGGGTTTATTACAGGATGTGGTGGCCTAGGGTTTGTTTTTCCACTTCTCCCCATACTTTGCCCCCTTTTAAGGCATAGTTCAAAACACACTGCAATAACCAAGAAAGCTCTTTCCCTCTTTCTTTTTCATATTTAAATTTTTGAATAGGCAATACTGCCACGTGATTAAACAATTTTAATATACAAATTTTTTTTCCCCATCTCAGTCCTCCAGGTACCTAGTTTTCTTTCCCTGAAGAAACAAATGTTATTACTTTCTTGCATTTACTTCCAGTAATATTTTATGATATATAAAGAAATGCATATATATGTGTATATATATATATTTATGTATATAAAATTCCTCCCACTACTTCACCTTATTTACACTAGTGGCAGCATAATGACCTCTGCCTGCACCTGACAACCACATAAACAACCCACAGATCCAGGAATTAGCAGGTAGGTTCAACTGAATACTGCGAAAAGGCCGCTCCTCATACCCAAGGGAGGCTCAGGTTCCCACTTGAGGCAAAGGTGGGAACATCTTTGTACATTCTTCTGAAATCCAAACCATGGATTGACAGAAGGAAAAGTTTTTTCAGTAAAAATTGGCTGCAAGTTCCACCCCCGGCATAGTTAGTAGGAGGTTACAGGTGAAGGATCTAGTTGTGCAGGATTCCTTTTTAGATTGGCCTGGGCTCTGTCACTCTCTCTTTCTACCCTTAGCTTTACACTTTCTGGATAGTGAAACCTGATTTTGGTCATGGAAAACTGGTTGGGTGATCCTGGGTGAGGCATCAAACAGCTGAACTCTATAGCTCATTTTCTAAAAATTCTTCTTGGAATAGAAGATTCTGTAAAAGGTGAATAACAAGGAAGTATGTGATCACTTGTCAAAGGCAGGAAACTAGCTGAAAGCAGGGGGAACTTCATCCATGGCAAGCACTCAGCAAATCGTTCTCGTGGCTGATGGTTACTGCACTCTGAGAAATCAGAGATGGCCCTGGGCCAAACGAGGCTGGGAAGTCTGCTTCTAGAAGGTAGGATACAACACAAAGACAGTGTTTAATTTGCATTTTCTTTTCTTTCTTTTTTTTTTTTTTTTTGAGACAGAGTCTCACTTTGTCACCCTCAGTAGAGTGCTGTAGCATCACAGTTCACAGCAACCTCCAGTTCTTGGCCTTATGCGATTCTCTTGCCTCAGCCTCTCTAGTAGCTGGGACTACAGGTGACTGCCACAATGCTCAGCTATTTTTGTTGTTGTTGTTGCAGTTTGGCTGGGGCTGGGTTTGAACCTGCCACCCTGGGTATATGGAGCCAGTACCCTACTCACTGAGCCACAGGTGCTGCCCTTAATTTGCATTTTTATTTGATTGGTATTAACATAAAAACCTTAACCCTTAACCCTACCTACTTCAGGGTAGCACTGCCACTTGGCTCTGCCTTTGTATCTCCCCCACCCACCTTCCAGTTTATGTTCACCTGGAAGATACTCTTTCCCCTCTCCATTTTCATTTTTTTCTTACTGGATTTCCCCCAGAGAGAGGAACCTCTAATAAGTGGGCCTCATTGCGGAAACAATTTTAATCAGCTGTTAAGAACAATGGAGGGTAGTCGGGCATTGTGGCGGGCGCCATAATTCCAGCTACTTGGGAGACTGAGGCAAGAGAATCACTTAAGCTCAAGAGTTTGAGGTTGCTGTGAGCTGTGATGCTACGGCACTCTACCAAGAGGAACACAGTGAGACTCTGTCTCCAAAAAAAAAGGAACATTGGAGGGGACTGAATCAATCTAACTCTCTCATTTGATGGATATGGAAACTCAGTCCTGGAGAAGTCATTGTTTAATACAGTAGTAGCGGTCAAGTCAGGCTGGACCAGTCCCCACCTTCCACTGGATCTCTCTTAGGAACATCTGAGGCAATACATCGAGATTCAATCTTCATGTATATTTAGTAGCTTTCACCTTGGATAGAGGTCAATTAATAAGTCTCGGGCTTCAGATATTCTAGATTAAAATTATTTTTATTTATTTGTTTATTCATTGAGACACAGTCTTACTCTGTTGCCCCAGGCTAGAGTGCCATGGCATCACAGCTCATAGCAACCTCAAACTCCTGGGCTTGAGTGATCCTCTTGCTGCAGCCTCTTGAGTAGCTGGGACTACAGGTGCACTGTGCCACCACACCTGGCTAGTTCTTTCTATTTTTAGTAGAGACAGGGTCTTGCTCTTGCTCAGGCTGTTCTCAAACTCCTGAGCTCAAGCAATCTACTGCTTCGGCCTCCCAAAGTGCTAGGATTACAGGCATATTTTTATATATGCCTGGCCTATTTTATTTTTTATTATCCACCTATCCAAATGGCTAAAATTAAAAAGACTGAAAATATCAAGAATATAGAGCAACTAGAACTTTCAAACATTGCTGTGGGAATATTAATTGAAATAATTTGTAAAACTGCTCAGCAGTGTCTACTAAAGCTAAATAGACATCTATATCATCTCACAATTCCCTCCCAAGGTACTTACTCAAGAGAATTAAGTACATATACCACTGAAAGGTACACAAATGTTCATAGCAGCTTTACTTACAATAGTTAAAAACAAGAAACAGGATGGGCAAGGTGGCTCACAACTGTAATCCTAGCACTCTGGGAGGCCAAGGGAGGTGGGCAGCTTGAGCTCACAAGTTCGAGACCAGCCTATGCAAAGGGGAGACCCTGTCTCTATCTCTATGAAAACTAGAAAAACTGAGGCAAAAGGGTTGCTTAAGCCCAACAGTTGGAGGTTGCTATGAGCCATGATGACACAGCATTCTACCCAAGGCAACAGCTTAAGACTTTGTCTCCAAAAAAAAAAAAAAAAAGCCAAGACAAAAAACAAGAAACATTGCAAACATCTATCAACAGGAGAATGGATAATTTGTGGTACATTCATATAGTACCTGACATAGCAAAAACAAACAGAAAAAAGAATGAACTACCGACTCACTTAGCAACATGAATGAATTTCCCACACATTACATTGAATGAGAGAAGCCAGGCACTGTAGATTCCATTTATGTATGTGAAATTCGAGAACAGACAAAAACTACTCTATGGAGATATGCCAGGATAGTAATTCTTTTTATTTTATTTATTTATTTTTATTCTCTTAGTTTTTATTTTTAGCCAGGGCTGGGTTTGAACCTGCCACCTCCGGTATATGGGGCCAGCGCCCTACTCCTTTGAGCTATAGGCCCTGCTCAGGATAGTAATTCTTGAGAGGAGAGAGGGATGGGAGGCAAAGGTATTCTGACATGAGGCAATCTATGAGATGCTGGAAATGTTTCAGATCTTGATAGTTACACAGATATAAAATATATATATATATAAAAATTCAGCTGGAACTGAACATTTAAGATTCGCCCGTTTCCTATAAGTTATACTTCATTTTTTAAAAAAGTGCCCTATATTGCATGTGCATTGTATGTAGTAAACATTATGCAATAGAAATACTTTTATCATTTAAAAATACTTTTTTAAACTTTAAGGCTGTCAAGATTTTTGCTTACATTATCTTAAAGCTGGTAGATTGCATCAGTCTCTAACTCGTTTGCCTACTACAAATTCCTCCTCCACTGGCAGGCAGGTCGTTTTGGCAGGCAGGTCGTTTTGCTAACTACATATTTGATTTTGCTGATTTCCAGTTTAACGAACTTCCTTAGCGCCCATATGTGTGTGAGATACAGTATAAGTACTTCCGTGAAGCAAGCAAAGAGTTGCCTAATTCACTACCTTGCTTTTCCAGATTCAGGGCAACATCTCTTCTCCCATGCCTTCAATCCAGTAGTTCTCAACCTTCCTAATGCCATAATACAGTTCCTCGTGTTGTGGTGACCCCCAACCATAAAATTACTTTAATTTGTAAAACTGCTCAGCAGTGTCTACTAAAGCTAAACAGACAATCTATATATCATATCGCAATTCCCTCCCAAGATACTTACTCAAGAGAATTAAGTGCATATATCCACTAAAAATTAATTACTTTAATTAATTAATTACTTTAATTTTATGGTTGGGAATCACCACAACACGAGGAACTGTATTAAAGGGTCGCGGTATTAGGAAGGTTGAGAACCACTGCTTTAATTCCTAACATGCAGAATCTTCCACCTTTGGTTGTGTGCTCTGTGCTTTTACTGCCCTACCTGCTTCTTCCTGGGTCAAATTCCTCCTCACATTTCACCATCTAGCTCTCCAAGATTGGCTCTCGAATGTCTGGTCATGGTTCCTACAACCCTCAGCTCCCACATTCCCACCTCTTTTTGAACTCAGCACATTCGTGGTATTGAAACTATCTACATTTTATACGATCAGATCCACCCCTGAGCTAAAGCTTTCCCAAGAGCTGACATCATTTCTCTTCAGCGCTGGTTTTGTATGGTAAATACCTGGATGCTAACAGAACTGAGTTACACGTTTCAGTTTTGTCCCAGAGTTCTGGTTTTCATAGAAATGTTGCTTCCTACTAAGTTCTTCATCGCAGAAGAACTTGGGGATGACTGTGGATACAGACAAGAGAGCTTAAGACGTAAATTAGAGTCTCTCGCTAGAGCTTCCTATTTCACGAGAGACAGGTCTGCTGCACTATCCATCAGGTAGCCGTCAATCATGTGCCTATTCAATTAGACGTGAACGAAATTGAAAATTCAGGTTTACTACTCACATTTCAAGTGTTCAAAAGCTTCATGTGGGGCTAGTGGCTATGGTACTGGACAGCGCAGTGTGAAATACTTTCATCATTGCCCACTGTTGGATGCGACAGCGCTGGAAACCTCTGTCTTTACACATATTCTCCCTTTCTTGAAACATTTTTCCACCCTGTTCTCCCACCGCTTCTCCTATCACATTATCAAAAGGGACTGTGTATACTGCTGTTGTTCCAGTGATTAGCTCTGAAGATCCGTAAATAGAATGGGAAGGACCTTCCAGATAGACCAGTCCCAAGCCCTTTTCCCGTCCTGATCGTCCTCTGTGAGTCTCCAGCCTTTTTCATTTAAAAGCGCGAAGTATCCGCTGATTGCAACGCCTCAAACAGCAGCTACAAGCTGCTGCGCCACCAGAGCCTGGGCCCGCCCCTTTCCCGCCCGCGCCCCGCCCCGCGCCCCGCCCCGCGCCGGGCCTCTAGCAGTGACCCCGGCCTAGCGCCCCCTCCGCCCCCGCTCCTCACTGCGCAGGCGCGGCTCGCGAGCGTGGGTTGTCTCGGAGCTGCCGGGCTGCGGGCGCTCCAGAGCGCGGGGATTTGCGGCCTGCGTTCGGCCCACTCCAGCCCATCACTACCTGAGGCAGCCAGGCGCAGCGAGCCGAGCCTCCCGGCGTCCTGGGCACTGTGGCCATGGAGAATCAGGTGCTGACGCCGCATGTCTACTGGGCTCAGCGACACCGCGAGCTGTATCTGCGCGTGGAGCTGAGTGACGTGCAGGTAAAGGTCGCGTCTGAGCGGCGGGATGCTCGCGGGATCGCGGCTCCGCGTACCCCCCGGGACCCCATCCCCTTTTGTCTATGTGCGCGCGGGACGGGAGAGCCTGCAGTGCGCCAACATGGTCCGCGACGCGCTGTGCTCCCGGCGTGCTGGCTCTGGTCATGGCTCACCCTCAGATCCCGGGCCGGGGGCCCGATCCCTCGCAGGCTGAGGGTACCTTATGGGGCTCAGTGAGTCGGCGCAGGCCCCGGAGATTGTCCCGGGCCTCAGAGGCTGTCCCGGGCCTCCTCTTTGTTCACTGTCTGCGGCCTGATGGAGCCCGAGCCCTGTCCTGGGAGTCTGGCCGTGGGGGTTTGAGTTGGTTGAGGCCCTTGGCTATGTGGAATGAGCTCTTGGACCTGGGGTACATTGTGACAGTGGGCTGGGCTGTTGCTGGACATCTAACTTTGGTCAGGCCCCCGCAGGACGTTCTAGAGGCTCGCGTTTGCTTGGGGGATGGGGGGCACACCCACCTCCCAATCGTTTAGCAATGAGAAATCACTCTTAGTACTTTTAATTTTAATATTCACAGACCTTAAGGAAATTATTCCCCCATTCCCCCCGCCTTCCCCAGCCCCATGTTCTGATGACTGTGAGCTCAGAACAGTTCTCTATGCTGAGTTGCATAGAGAACTTAAAATGATCTTAAGTTTCATTAAGTATTTATGTTTGATCTCATTTGGCCCCCATTGTGAGCAAGCTGAAGCCTCCTTATACTGGAGACTCCAGGACCTGTGTACCGACGTGTCTCTGTCCAAATCATCCAAGATTCTGTCTTTGACGAACTGGAGTTTTCAGTCTGGAATGTTCTTTCTAGAGTCATCCTTAATCTCATCTTCTCCTTGACATCTATGGCACTTTGTACCTTTCCTTCACTGCACTTAACTCTATCTCTGAATCAGGCATCTATTTGGATGTGTCAACGGGTCTGTCATAGTGTTTTGTAAAATGTAGGTACTCTCTGAGTGTTAACTTAATTTTGTTGAATTTAATTTAATCTTTGCTCTGGAACATATACTCTTTATATATACTATATAGTTATACTCCGTGTATATACAAACTGTTTTCCTGTTGAAAGATGAAGTTAATACTGGCCAGAATACCTTTAAATAGGCATGGCATTGCATGATGTGTCATTTAATGTATCAAATCATACTGAATTATACTTTAGCATCAGACTATGAATAAATATTGTGCTGTCTCCCTCTACTCTAGAGTGCTTTAATAAGGTGAGAAAAAAACAAACAAAATCTTTTGTAGACAGATATCAAAGTCCCCATCTATAGAGGGTACATCCAGAAATCAATTAAAAAGTACAGGATGTGTGTTACAACAATGTCTTTATTATTAGTTAAGTAGTATGTAGACCAAATTAAATAAACTCAGGCCCTGGCTTCTTTAGGTGTATATCATATGATAAAGATAGCATACTCTGGATATTTCTGAAGCTACAAGCAAAAAAGCAGATTTTAGGGGGAATGGGGCGATGATGGAGATAAATGGAAATTGGTTTAACAAATGAAAAATGCATTACACATACATGTTTCTTGAAAGATCTAAACCTCTTAGTTAAGAAACATGAACACATGTGTTAATCATATTTGGTACATTTAGAAGTATGGAAGCATATATTTGAAATATGTAATAGTTTAAAAATGTAAAGGTGGAAAACAAATGAAATTTTCTTTTGGAGAGAGAGATCCTTTTTTTTTTAAATTTTTTGGGGAAAAGTCTCACCCCCACCACGAGTTGAATTTTTGGTTTTCCTGGGGTTTCACTTTTGTAATTTTGAGGCATTCATTTCAACTACTATTAGCTTAGAAGCAACATGTTGATGGGGGCCATGGCATGTGCTTATAATCCCAGCTACTTGGGAGTCTGAGGCAGGAGGATCCCTAGAACAGCCTGGACAACATAGGGAAATCCTATTTAAAAAAAAAAAAAAAAAAGGCAACATGTTAATACCAACTATTCATAAAAGAAATACTCTAACATATGTAAGGTACCTCAGATATACAAAGATGAGTTAGGCAGACTCAGCTTTTCAAGGGCATACTCTCTAAAAGGAAGCATGTTATCCTATGCAAACAAAGTTTTGTTTATGAATATATTTATTGATAGAACTGAAGTGTGATGTTGAACCAGGTCCCTGTTGTTAAAGGAATTTGTTACCTTTCTTTCATTTAGTTAGAGATAACTTCTAGAAATTAGAATTATTCTTGTCAAACTGCGACTGGGAAAAATTTCCAGAAAGAGAAAGGCATAGACTTTTAGACAATTGTAATGTCTGACATGTTGTGTCAATCCCCCAGAGCCAGAGCCCACCAGGAACATACCCATATTCAAACAAGTCGAGTTTATTGCTCATTGCAGCAGGGATGTCCCCATGTGGAGAACTGTGTGTGTCCCATTAGGAGGGTTGTGGTCAGGAATCAGAATGAATCTTATCTACAGGGAGGGGGACTAGCACAAGAATAAAACTGAAATGGGTAGAGAAGTAGCAGTTACTCAGTTTGGTCTTTAGTTTTGTGGATGGAATAGCCACTATGTGTTTGTCCGTGCTTATACAAAATTATGAAATGGGATTTGGTTCATTTATCAGGGTTTCAGAGTAGGCTTGTCTGAATTTGGCATTCTGTGAGATCATTTGTGCCTTATTGGAGAGTAACATGGTCTAGCTGTGAGCGTTAGGCCTGCTTCTGAATGTCAGGACTGCTCTTTTTTTCTTTCTCAATTGATTGTTCTATGCAGGGCCTGTTGAAACCAGTGGTTCTGCCTCAGGATGAAGCAATTCATTTATTTGTTCAATAAAAACCATTTATAGACTGCCTAGTCTTGTCTGTCATTAAACTACATGCGCCATTCTTGGACAGCTCTCTATCCCTGCTTTCCCTAGCATATCTCCAGCTCATTTCTAAGTGTGGTTTTAAAGGGTTGAGTTCTAGTTTGGGGGCATCAGCTCTGCCTCCCTCTCTCCTGACACGGAGAAGTGTTCAGTTCTCACACCTCTATTCTGTCTTTGGAGCTGTAGGGCTAGTGACTGATGAGAAACCCTTGCTAATATGAGGAGGAATGATGGACAGTAAAAATTTCAACAGTGACATTGCCTGTGCTTGAGGTGACTAGTAGCAAAGAGGCCAACTGGGGCAGGGTTACTTTCAAAATAGAGTTTACTTTCAAGATAAGCTTAATGGGCGTGTTTGTGCCAACAACTATAGTTGTTACATCATTTGTTCATTTGTCCAGGTTTTTGTTCATTTTGGTCGTTGTGAGTAAGTGCATGGCTCTGTTTGGGAGCTGTTTGAAAGGTACTGTTCTTTTCCTTACCTAACAAAGTCTGGTGGAGAGAGTGATAACTGAAGAGACTGGGTCCTTGCTCTTCTCCTTCTATCTGGTGTCCCTGATCCTTAACTTTTGGGAGCTTTAGTCTCTTCAGATAAATATGAATAATATTACCTAATTCACAGGAGCATCTTGAGGTTTGAATTGGATAATGGATTTGCAAGTGCTTTGTAAATTCTAATGTGCTGTTTAAGTGTGAAGGATTATTATGATTGTGATACTAAACCTTTGATGAGAAGGACAATGCAAAGAGCAATGGAACAGAATGGTTATTAGCAGACCCACCCATATGTGAAAACTCACAGTACGACAGAGGCAGTTTTACAAATTAATGGGGAGAAAACGAATCATTCAGGATATTATATTGGGACAATTGGCAATCCAGAGAGCAGAAAGATAAAATAAGATCCTGCCTTATGCCATATACAAAAATCAATTTCAGGTGGATTCATGACATAAATGTATAAACTAAAACTATAAGAATGCTAAAAGAAAATGCGTGGGACTATGTTTATGATATTGGGATGGGAGAAATGTCTTAAGACACAAAAACCATAAATCTCAAAGGCAAAGATTGACAAATTGGATGAAGATATTATAGCACATATTACCAAGAGATGATGATTATCTTGAATATTTAGAGGATGCCTAAGGATCTGTGAGAAGATGACACACATATTGCCCAATAGTGAAAGGGGCAGATCGTGTATATATTTCAGAGTAAAAGGAAGCAAGAATGGCCAGTAAGTCTGAAAAGATGCCTAATCTCAGTCATACTCAAGCACTTGTACAGGCATGCTTCACTTTATTGCTCTCTATAGATACATTGTTTTTTTACAGAGTGAAGGGTTGTGGCAGCTCTGTGTTGAGTAAGTCTGTTGGTGCCATTTTGATAATACTATGTGCTCACTTCATATCTCTGTGTCATGTTTTGGTAATTCAGTATTTAAAAATTTTCCATTATTATATCTGTTATGGTGGTATGTCATCAGTGATCTTGGATGTCACTATTGTAATTGTTTTGAGGCACCATGTACCATACCCATAGAAGATGGAGAACTTAATCAACAAATGTTGTGTGTGTTCTCCTGCTCTGACTGGCCATCCCTGTTTCTCTCCCCTTTCCTTGCATCTTCCTATATCCCCTGAGATACAGCAATATTGAAATAGACTTAATAACTCTACAGTGGCTGAGTGTGGGACTCACCCCTATAATCCTAGCACTTTGGGAGGCCAAGGCGGGCGGATTGCTTGAGGCCAGGAGTTTGAGACCAGTCTGGGCAACATAGTGAGACCTTATCTCTACAAAAAATAAAAATTAGTTGGACATAGTGGTGCACTCCTGTAGTCCTTGCTACTCAGGAAGGCAGGAAGGATCACATGAGCCCAGGTGTTTGAGGTTAGCAGTGAGCTATGATCTGTGCCACTCTACTCTAGCCAGGGTGACAGAGTGAGAATATCTCTTAAAACAAACAATGGCCTTAGGTGTTCAAGTGAAAAGAAGAGTCACCTTTCTCTTACTTTATATTAAAAGAGAGAAATAATTAAGCTTAGGGGACTAAGCATGTTAAAAACGGAGGTAGGTCAGAAGCTAGGCCTCTTGGCCAGTTGAAGAAGTTGTGAATGCAGAGGAAAAGTTCTTGAAGGAAATTAAAAGTACTACTCCAGTGAACACATGACTGATAAGAAAGCAAAACAGCCTTCTTGCTGATATGGAGAAAGTTCCAGTGGTCTGGATAGAAGATCAAACCAGCCACACATTCCCTTAAACCAAAGCCTAATCCAGACTGAGGACCTAACTCTCTTCAATTCTGTGAAAGCCAAGAAAGGGAGGAAGTTGCAGAAAAAAATTGGAAGCTAGTAAAGGTTGTGGCATAAAGTTTAAGGTTATTTCCCTTATATAAAAATGCAAGGTGAAATAGTTAAGTGCTAATGGAGAAGCTGCAGCAAGCTATCCAGATCTAGCTAAGATCACTGATGAAGGTGGCTACTCTAACCAAACAACAGATTTTCAGTGTAGATGAAACAACCTTCTATTGGAAGAAGATGCCTATAGCTTTCATAGCTAGAGAGGAGAAGTCAAAACCCGGCCTTGAAGCTTCAAAAGAAAGGTTAACTCATTTGTAGGGGCTACTGTAGCTGATGACTTTAAATTGAAGCTAATACTCATTTACTGTTCCCCAAACCCTAGAACCTGTAAGAATTATGCTAAATTACTTAGCCTGTGTTCCGTAAATAGAAAAACAAAGCCTGGGTGACAGCACATCTGTTTATAGCGAGGTTTACTGAACAACAACTGTAGGTCGTTGTTCAGACCTACAGAATAAAAGATTCCTTTCAAAATATTACTGCTCATCGACAGTCCACCTGCTCATCCGTGAGCTCTTATGGAGATGTCAAGAAGATTAATGTTATTTTTATGCCTGCTAGAACAGAATCCATTCTGCAGTCCCTGGATCAAGGACTGACCTAAGCGATTTTGACTTTCAAGTCTTAATTATTTAGAAAATACATTTTGTAAGGCTCTAAGCTGCCATGGGTAGGGATTCCTCCGATGGATCTGGGCAAAGTACATGGATAACCTCCTGGAATGGATATACTATTCTAGAAGATATTAAGAACATTCATGGGAGGAGGTCAAAATAGCAACATCAACAAGGGTTTGAAGAAGAAGTTGATTCTAACCCTCGTGGATGACTTTCAGGGCTTCAAGACTTCAGTGGATGAAGTAACTGCAAGTGTGGTAGAGGCAGAAGAGAACTGGAAGTGGAGACTGAAGGGCAGCTGCTTTGCTGCAATCTCATGATAAAACTCGAATGGATGAGGAGTTGCTTCTAATGGATTGGCAAAGAGAGTGGCTTCTTGAGATGGAATCTATTCCTGGTGAAAGTGCAATAATGACAAAGGACTCAGAATATCACATAAAACTAATTGAAAGCAGCAGCAAGGTTTGAGAGTATTGACTTAATTTTGAAAGAAGTTCTACTGTGGGCAAAATGCTATCAAACAGCATCACATTCCTGCTATCAAACAGCACATAGGAAATCTTTTGTGATCTGGCAAACTTTACTGCTGTCTTATTTTAAGAAATTGCCACAGCCACCCATCCCTGGTCATCTACCACCCTGATCAGTCAGCAGCCATCAACATGGAGGCGAGACCTCCACCAGCAAAAAGATGAGAGCTCACTTGAAGGCTCAGATGATTGTTAGCATTTTTTTTTTTTAACAATACAGTATTTAAAAATTTAAGTTATGTACATTTTTAGAGCTAATGCTATAGCATACTTTATAATAGACTATAGTATAATGTAAACATAATGTTTATATGCACTGAGAAACCAGAAAATGTGTGTGATTTGTTCTGTTGCAGTATATGCATTTTTGCGATGATCTGGATCTGAACCTGCAATATCTCCGAGGTAAGCCTGCAAGTTAAAATGATAGGATCCTATTTTTTGTATTAGACTGGGCAAAATGAAAAAGTCTGATGTGATCAACTATTGGTGAGACTGTTCAGTGATGGACAGTTTGTTGATGGGAGTATTAATTAGCCCAACTGATTTGGAGAACAGTTTGGCACTATCTAGTCAAGCTGAAGCTGAGTATGTACTTGTGAGTAAGTTCTGCTCATTAGAGACGCTCTTACACATGTGCTGAAAGAGGTAGAATGTTCATTGCAGCAAAAAAATTGAAAACAGCCTCAATTTTTATCAGCAGAATTAATTGTGGTATACAATGGAACACCATATAACAACTAAAAAGAATGAAACAGAACCATCTCTATGCTTTAACAATAGAGGTAGAACTTAGAAATATAATATCAAATAAAAAGTAAGTTGAAGAATGTTATAGGCAGTATGAAAATATTTATGTAGCATGTAAAATAAGTGTATGTTAAGAATACCCAACACGTTTTAAGTGAATACAGAAATACAATGGAAGTGACAAACTAATTCTGAAATTATTGTTTACCTGTGAATATAGGTTGTGTTTGATGGAGAGAGGGCAGAGGGATTGAGTAATTGTATAACTGTATAACTGTATCCTTACCTGTTTTTTTTTTTTAAACTGAGGCAAATAAAGCAAAATGCTAATAATAAATGATATGTATAGTGGTTATTTGCTGTATTTTTCTATGTTTAGCTAATTGGTTGAAATATTTCACGAAAATTCAGTAAGTCTAAGCTATTTATAAACTATTATATGAAAACACTCATAAAGCAGTACCAGCTAAATTAAGTAATTTGGTAACAAGCACTCATAGTGCTCTAGGCATAGAGTTAGATCATTTTTTTTGAGACAGAGTCTCACTATGTCACCCTCAGTAGAGTGCTGTGGCATCACAGCTCACAGAAACCTCCAACTCTTGGGTTTAAGCGATTCTCTTGCCTCAGCCTCTCAAGTAGCTGGGACTACAGGCGCCTGCCACAGTAATGCAGTTGTCATTGTTGTTTAGCTGACTCTGGTTGGGTTTGAACCCACCAGCCTTGGTGTATGTGGCCAGTGCCCTATCCACTGAGCTATGGGCACCGCCAGTAGATACTATATTAAATATGGTGGTCAGGGATTCATTGAGGAGGTGATTGGAGTTGAGTGAAACTTGAATTCAATGAATTACACAGAAAGCTAGGGGAAGAAGATTCCAGTAAGTCCACAGACTTAAAGGCATGCAAAGGCTTGGTGGGTTCTAGAGTAGAAAAGGTATTAGTATGTTTGGAGTGTAGTAAGTGAGGAGTAAATTAGTGGGAGACAAGGTTGGAAGGGTTTGCAAGATGTAGGTCATGTAGAGCCTTGTTGTCATGGTAAGGAGTTTGGATTTTATTGTAAAAAGCAATGGGAAACTATTAAAGAGTTTTAAGCAGAGAAATAACTTTTTAGGAGTTTTTTCTTTTTTTTTTGAGACAGAGTCTCACTCTGTTGCCCTGGGTAGAGTGCCGTGGCATCATAGCTCATAGCGACCTCAAACTCTTGGGCTCAAGCGATCCTCTTGCCTCAGTCTCCCAAGTAGTTGGGACTACAGGTGCCCACCACAATGATGTTCAGCTAGTTTTTCTATTTTTTAAAATTATCATTATTATTATTTTGAGACAGAGTCTTACTATGTCATCCTTAGTAGAGGTAGAGTGCTGTGGCGTCACAGCTCACAGCAACCTCCAATTCTTAGGCTTAAGCTATTCTCTTGCCTCGGCCTCCCAAGTAGCTGAGACTATAGGCGCTCACCACAGGGCCTGGCTTTTGGTTGTTGTCATTGTCATTGTTGTTTAGTAGGCCTGGGCCAGGTTCGAGCCCTCCAGCCCCAGTGTATGTGGCTGGTGCTTTAGCCACTGAGCTACAGGCACCGAGCCTAGTTTTTCTATTTTATTAGAGATGGGGTCTGAGTCTTACTCAGGCTAGTCTTGAACTCCTGAGCTCAAGCCATCCACCCACCTGAGCCTCCCAAAGTACTAGGAATACAGGTGGGAACCACCATACCTTGCTAGGATTTGTGTTTTCTGATGAAATGCCAGAATGATTCTGGCTTCTATGTGAATTATAAGGTGTCATAAGTGAAATCTGGAAAGCCATTTAGTGTGGTAAGAGATAAAGTGGCTTGGTCTAGGGCTGCCACGGGAGATGGAGAACCATGGGCAGACTTGATATATATTTGGAGAGGAGAACCTTCAGGTCTGAATGGATTTCATGTGGAGGAGGAAGAGAAAAGAATCAAGTTTTTTAATTTTTTAAATTTAGTTTTAAAATTTTGTCTTAATCACAGAGTAGATGATAGTACAATTTCCTGAAATAAGCTAAGACTGGAGGTGAGGTTTAGGGACCCAAATCATCCCCATTTGGACATACTAGTTGGAAATGCTTGTTTTAAACAGTATCCACATTTAAGGTAGTAGTCTTAAAATTTAATTTTATGATAACTTAGACTTAATTGATTTCAAAACGCATAATTATTTTATATATCATGAAGAGAAAAGTGCTTCTGATTAAATTATGACATATGGTTTCTTATTACTTTGAATATTTTTTATTTATTGGAAGAGTGCTTTAGACTTATTTAAGCTGTTAATGTTGTCCAGCCAAAGTCTGCCAGAAACACACCATGTAGTTAAATAAGTTGGATTTATGGCTTATTTCAGTGAGGGAGAACACATAGCCATGGAGAAATGTGTCTCAGTTAAGAGGGTGTGGAAGATTTGGGCTTTGGTTGAGCGATGGTGGGAAGGTCTGAGAAAGTGGAGTTTTGGTTTAGATTGGATACTGAAAGAAAGCAGGGACAATTCTGTGATTGTTGGGTATTTTGTGGATGGTATAGTGGCCTGTCATTAGACAAAGTTGTGCAATGGTCTGACTGTGCTTCAGACCAGCTTATAACAGCCTTGAAGTCTATCTGTAAATACCAGATCAGTTTTGGATGTCAGACGCTACTTGTTTTCTTTCTCAAAATATTGGTTGGTTTTTTCTTCTTCTTTTTTTTTTAGACAGTCTCACTCTGTCGCCCTGGGTAGAGTGCCAAGGGGTGGTTGGTAGCTTATAGCAATCTCATACTCTTGGGGTCGAGTTCCTCTTATCTCAGCCTCCCAAGTAGTTGGGACTGCAGGCGCCCATCGTAACACCCAGCTAATTTTTCTATTTTTAGTAGAGATGGGGTCTCACTCTTTCTCAGGCTGGTCTTGATCTCCTGAACTCAAGCAGTCCATCCACATTGGCCTCCCAAAGTGTTAAGATTACAGGCGGGAGCCACGGTGCCTAGCCATTGTGAATGTTGTTTAGATAAAATTCAATAAAAAAGGATAAAAAAGCCAATCTTGAAATTAAATACAATCAGAATCAAAAGGACCTAATTGTATATCAGATTTATTGTGTATCAGATTGATAACATAATCATATAGATAAATTAATTAATACAAATAACATTGAATGTAGTACTCTGGTTCTTGAGTGGAATATATATATATTTTAATCAACCCTACCCCTTTTAGTAGAATATATATATATATATATATATATATATTTTTTTTTTTTTTTCACTGACCAGCAGAATGATTTATTTATCAATGACAAATTATATTTGTCTGAAAATAAATGTTTAGGTCAGATGTAATCATCATTGTAATTACACAAGTTAGTTAAATACTAGATCAACTGATGAACCATCAATGTAAAATAAAAATTATTTCCCCAAGACATATTTGAATTATTTGAAAAATAACATTGATTCATTCATTGAACTGAAATATTGCAACATATTACGTATGAGATAATTGTTAATGATTAACAAAAAAGTAAATATCTAAATGCATTGTTCACTCAGTTTCACAACAGTATATTACTCCATTTTAAAAAAA
This sequence comes from Loris lydekkerianus, assembly GCA_963574355.1. Lineage (NCBI taxonomy): Eukaryota > Metazoa > Chordata > Mammalia > Primates > Lorisidae > Loris > Loris lydekkerianus. The sequence continues at coordinate 27,069 of CAUYPK010075304.1, forward strand.
GAGAAACTTGAAATTATGAATGTACATGGAAACCACCACCAAACTCCAGTAAGAGGAACTATGCTCAGAAAAACACTTAGACTTATATCAATATGCAGGAAATTAATGCACATTAATTTACATAGAAAGTATTTAGTTTATGATTTTTTAAATTACATGATCTATTTAATTATTTTCAGTTAACCAATTTCACTAGGATAGGAGAGCTTCTGCAGTAGGAGTTTTTGTTGTTTCCTTTGTGCAGATATGTATTGTTTTATTTATCCCTCATTACAAGCCTTTTAAGTGATCGTATTATTCCCATTTTATAGGTGAAGTATCTAAAACTTAGGAGGATTAAATGACTGATTCAAAGTCACAGCGTTATAATTGTCATAGCAAGAAATAAGTAAATGAAGAGATCAAAAACAACTGTTCTAGACAAAATTCTTAAATTGTAGTATTCATTCATTTATTTAAAGAAAAATGTGTAGCAGTTAGGAACTAAATCTCAAGGATATGCAAAGATTTTAAAAATAGTAGAATATATTTTAAGGATAAAAAGAACAAGTTCATGTTATGGCTAGTAAGCTTATTATTGATATAAACATTGACATTCTAGTTCAGATACTTTTATTAGAGCAAAACAAGTAAATGTATTAATATTATTAGGAACCAAGGTTTTCACTGTAAAAGATAAAAATACTAAATAGCAGAAGGTAAGGAACAGGCCTGTAATAGTAAATTTGAGTTGGAAATTTCAGTCTTAATGGTGATTTAAACAGTGTCTGGCTAGGCCACTAAAAGATGAATGGGAATGAGCCTCAGCGTGTCCAGCTCATGGCTTCTCAGTTACTGTTCCCTAAAGGGAACTAAGGCTCCTCGAAGAAATGGCCGATTGTTGCAAGTCTCTGGCAGAAAAAGTACAGTACCCTCAGAGGGTACAAGGTCATGTCAGAACAATACAGGAACACATTTGAAGGGATTTTCACTGGCCAAATTTGTGACAATTTGCACATTAAAAAAAAAATGATGATGATAGATTTTTTTTTCTTTTTTTTGCAGAACAAAGCTGTGACATCGCCAGTAGAGTACCACGATTTCACATCTTACAGCAACCTCAAACTCTCGGGCTCAAGCGATTCTCTTGACTCAGCCTCCCAAGTAGCTGAGACTACAGGCGCCCACCACAATGTCCAGCTAATTTTTTCTGTTTTTAGTAGAGATAGGGTTTTGCTCTTGCTCAGGCTGGTCTTGGACTCCTGCTCAAGGGATTCTCCTACCTCTGCCTCCCAGAGTGCTAGGATTACAGGTATGAGCCATTGCACCCAGCTGGCAATGGATTTTGGCAGAGTGGATTACCAGAGAAAATCCATGAGTCTGTAGTGATAGTCAAAAAGAAGTAGGGTGGAGAAGGGAAGGCAAGAGGGCACCAGGAGGGGTCTGGAACTGTTCAGTATCTTGACTGTGATAGTAGATAGATGAATCTATGTATGTTATAAAATTGTGTAGAACTTAGCACACAGACCCATAGGCATATACACACACAATTGAGTCCAAGTAAAATTGGGGAAATCTGAATAAGATAGGTAGATTGTCTTAATGTCAGAATCTTGATTATAATATTACACCATAATTTATAATATTTACCCATTAGTAGAACCTAAGCAAAGTGTACAAGGGATCTCTTGGCATTATTTCTTAGAATTGTCTGAATCTACAATCATCTTAATAAAAATTTCAGTTATATAAAGGAGAGGCCAGATGTGGTGGCTCACACCTGTAATCCTAGCACTTCAAGAGGCTGAGACTTAATTAAGTCTACGTTATCATAAAATTCAATTTTAAAACTACTACCTTAAATGTGGATACTGTTTAAAATAAAAGTTTCCAACTAATATGTCCAAATGGGGATGATTTGGGTCCCTAAACCTCACCTCCAGTCTTCGAAGGATCTCTTGAGGCCAGGAATTTGAGACCAGCTTGGATAACACAGTGAGACTCCATTTCTACAAAAAAAAAATAGAAAAATTAACTGGGTGTGATGGTGCCTGCTTATAGTTCCAGCTACTCAGGAGGTAAGGCAAGAGAATTGTTTGAGCCCAAGAATTTGAGGGCACAGGGAGGTGTGATGATGCCAGTGTTCTCTGGCTGGGCAACAGAAAGAGACCTAGTCTCCAAAAAAAAAAAAAAAAGGGGGAAAAAAAAAAAGTACGTAAGGGAAGGTGAGGGGAAAGAAAAAAAGAGAAAACTCTTCTTTACCGAAAAATGCCAGCTCAAAAAATAAAAAAATTATGATT
>CAUYPK010075312.1:0-10781 GCA_963574355.1 Loris lydekkerianus
TGAAACTGCAAGAGCAGGCAACCTAAGACAGGGGCTATGTTTTTCCGCCATACAAAAAACAAGAGGGAATTGTTGGGTCCTGCCATGTGCCTGAGGCCTAGTGCAACTTCCCGAGCCTGACTAGAAGCAGATCCATCGAGCTACTTCCGCGTAGCAATGACTCAGCAAGGCCCTGCCTGAAACTGCCTCTACCTAGATACAGCCAATGTGGTACCATGCCACTGGCCCAACCCTGTCACTCACCTCTTCCCCCGCCTTCTTTCCCTGCCCCTTCTCCACAATAAAAATAAAAAAATAAATAAATCAAAAAAAAAAAAAAAAAAAAAAAAGAAAAATTTAAAAATGCAGTTAACAGAGTGAGTTGACTTTCTGGACCTCCAAATGCTTGTTCTTAAACCTACTTTTGGATTTTCTATGTTTAACTTCCTCTGCTGAAATAATCTAACTTTTTAATAAAGTTCAAGAGCTGTATTTTGAAAGGGTATCCTACAATCTTTTGAATCCAATATACACAAACAAATGATATTTACATTTATTGTTAGATGCTTACCTTGGGAGATCAGGACTGTGGGCAGCTCCCAGTGTAATGGCTGTAACTCAACCCTTTTCATTCTCATTCAAATTAGCATTTTGATAGTAAATTTCATATACCTACACTATCAGACCTCTCCACATTTTTATTAAAAATAAAATACTATAATAAGGCATTGAAACTTCATCATTGGAATCAAATTGCCCAAAACATACTTGACAAGAGAATAAGAGGTAATTGTGAATACCATCATAGTAACTGATTAGCCACTCTTTAATAGTGAGCCCAGCATCACCCTTGAAAAGGGTGTAGAAACTAAGGGAAGTAGCCATGCATTCTGATTAAGTATTTATTGACATCTCATTTAATTCCCACAATAATCCCACAGGCCAAGAAAGATTAAATTCCTAAGCTCATGCATCTTGAAAGGAGTAGAGTCAAGATCTGTAGGTTTGTCTGATTGGAAAGACCAAACTCTCACATGCTGGGCTACCCTCATAAGACCCTTCATGTACAGGTGATATTTCTGAAGCTTCCATCCTTTTCAACTGACAACATTCTCTTACTAAGGTAACAGGCAAAGCTCTGAAAAAGAAAGTGGCTGGAACAGGGACATATTTCTGACATTGATAGAATACATTGCTAAAGAAGTTTATCAAATAAAACACAATTTAATAATTTTTTGATATAAACCTTAATTGTAGAAAGTGTCTAATCTTCTGGACAATGATTTTTATTTGTTTTTCTTTGAAAGTACACTGGGTTTGGGCCAATATTGAAAATTCACTTTCATTCTTGAACAAGACCTGTCATTCTGTCAAAAAGATTCCAAAATGCCAGACTCTTTCCTTGCTCTGAGTGTAGCTGTGCTCCTCAGAGCCACAGCACATGAGAATTGTGAAATTACAGGTTCAACTGGCTATGAGAAGAGAATGCACAAAGGATTAGGAAGCAGCAGCAAAGCAAGGATGGTGGACCAGAGCTGGCCATACAGCAATATTTAAAAACCTCCATGTCCATATTAATTTTTCCCAGAACATGTAGGTGTTTTCCAGGAAAACAGTAATGAAATTAAGCACAACATTTTACAAAAAACTATTATTGAAACAGGTAGAAATTCAGTGTTGAATTTTATTATCCATAAAAGGGTCTTTATTAAGTGAACTATACATTTCCAACTTCCTGGGTTTTAAAAAATCAAAGTCCTCAAATGAATAGAACTCATTTATTCAGCATCTGTACTGCCTTGAATAGCTGTAATATGTATTTATTGTTTGTTCCATACAGTTTCCTTCCATGTCACAATAAAAAGAGCTTTTTTCAAAAAAAATAATAATAACTCCTATAAATGACCCTTGATGATCACATTATCAAAACACCCCTTTTCAAATCTTTTGTACCCTTCACATTTTCTCCAGATACATCTATTCAAAGTTATGAGAATACCTTTTCCATTTACTTCATTCTGCTTCTATGAAAACATTTCATCACCCAGCAGCATTTTCACATTTATCAGTAATTACTAGTATACTGTCCAATTTGTATCCTGTGAAGGCTTATGGGAGAATAATTGCTGCACTGTGTCAAGAGAAGGCTTTAGCCAATGCCAGCTTATAAAATCCAAACGTTCTCCCACTCGTAAATGACCCTGAAATTTGTATTGGCTTTAAAATGTCTAATTATATCACTGCCTTTCTTACACATCACTTTGAATAAAAATTATTCACTTCTCTAATCCAGCCTCTCATAATTATCCCATTTTCATACCTGCCCTCAGTTCGTCCCTCACCTAACCTCTTTCTCACTGCTGCTGTGATATCCCTGGCAACTTAAAGACAGCAGTCAGATCAGCCATTCAGAGATTCATGAGCAAAAGGAACCTCACTCTCCCTTTTGCTCTTCTAGCTTCATTAAATTATGTTCTTATTGTGTATCAGGCATATTATTCAGGCTAAAGAATATAGTCATAATAAACTTCCTTTTTTCTTTGGTGTGCAGTATCATTTAGATGTTTAACCACCTGAAAAAGCCCTTTAATGCTTTCTATATACCTTCTCTATGAGCATAATCCTTTAATTATTAATTGAATTTCTAATTCTGGACGTAAATATCGCTTTGTGTTTGACTGCACCAAATGTTATGGGGTATCCATTTTCTAATCTCACATAATTATGCATACATTTCTGTTGTTTCTTTAAATTTTGTGGAATCATATTTGATTGGCCAAGTCAGTCTTCTTGATAGGTGACCAGTAATATATTTCTTTCTATGGTTGCTGAATTTATTCCCTAGAATTTAATTTGTAATCTAAAATTGCTTTTTCAAAATAATTCAAAAATATGCCTTGCTTTTCACTTACAGGGTCAAATTTAAAAAATGTTCTCTTTCCTGGTGAATTTAGGGAAAAACTGAGAAATGAGAAAAACAAGATAGCAAATGGATTATACAGACATCGAAGTAATTGTCAATGAATAAATCGAAGGACATTAAAGAGAGAGCCACCATGACTCTATCCACACCATGTCTTTCCCCCTCTCAGCCAATTGGTTTAACCCTTGTCCTAAAGACAAATTTGAATCTATGAACAGAAGCACCAGTCTGTATCATTACATTTTGTACTAACTAAAGAGACTGAAAGAAAATACCTATTGCAAATGTCCTTGTAGTAAAAATGATTCTTTTTTTTCTACTGGGTAGATACCTAGTAATGGGATTGCAGATCAAATGGAAGGTCAACTTTTAGTTCTTTGAGGATTTCCCATACTTCTTTCCATCTCACCAGCAGTGTAGAAGTGTTCCCTTCCCTTCATGGGAGGAGGAACGGGAATTAGGGGCATGTCATCTGATGTGCACAATGTGAGTGTGTCTAGCACGCCCTCTGTGTGAAGGGCTCAACCACACCTTGAACTTAACCTTAGAAATGAAAACAGTGTAATGGAAACATTTGTACACTCATATTAATTTGAAATTTTAAGTTAAAAGAAAATGTCTGTGCTCAGAAATTCTGACAGATATTTTCCTGGACAAGGAACATGAACCAGTATTTGTTACCTCTGACCAATTAGTCTCATGCAACCTCTATGGAAGGAGCAAGTTGTAGAATTGAAGGTAAAGGGGGTGGGGGGTGTCGAGGAACCTCACATCTTAAGGAAACAAAAAATGTTTTAAAACAGAGTATTTCCCTTTAATGCAGTGGTTCTCAACATTCCTAATGCTGCAATGTATTTTCATTGTTAAAAAGGGGTCATGACCCACAGGTTGAGAGCCATTGCCAAAGCCTCGTTTTAGAAAGAATTAATGTTGGGCACTTACATTATTGTAGAATGTGAAATCTTTTATATCTATGTATGTTTTTCAATGGATTGTCTTATGGGAAATCTAATAAATTCTCTTTAAATTTTACCTTCTGTGATGTGAGATTGTTTTCATCAATAGTGGAATCATTGCTTCTGGCTTTTTTTCCAGACTCTGTTGTTCTCAGGATGGCCCATGAAAGATGCTTTCTTCTGCATATGTAAAAAGGGGTGTTCTTTTATTATCATTTTCAACTTTAATTTAATGCACATTATACTTCAGTAATATTTTGAGACACAAATCAATCATTGATTGTTTTAAAAATTAAATCTCATGCCTTTCAAACATATATTCATTAGGCTTAGATAATTCCAAGAAAAAACAAGTGAGTCTCCCACTTTTCTCATCATTATGGACTGGAGACCAAGTATCTGAGTTTCTAATAACTAAAAAAGACATGTGTTTTTGGAAAACAAGGGGCAGAGGCTCACTTGAACTTCCTGGAGCTTCCAGTCTCTCTGTCTCTGATATCACAACTGTAGTATGGCATAGAGTGAGTGTGCAAAGGGCATTAGAGAAGGTCCAAATCAATCATTTTAAGTGCTTCCACAAGGATGCTATTAAAAGAAAAGAATTAATTTCAGAACACAGAAAAACGTTCAGCAATGCAGCAGCAAGACTGGGGGTAGAAAGTTAGGAACTGAAAGGACATCTTCCCTGTTTCTTAGAGCCATGTGGTCAGGCTCTTTCCCTCTCTATTACCTCCTTTCTCTCTCTCTTACCTCTCTGCAGCCAGATAATTACCATTTCCTCAGAACTTCAGCTTGTACGTAGCATTGAGTAGAACTGGCTCTGACTTTGGCTATGCCTATAAGTCTGTTCAGTTCAGGATACACCATTATAGAAACTCAATCTTTTGTACCATAATTCCACATTTCTGGGAGGCATAATACACCTGAGATCATTAGAGATTGATCCTAGGTCTACACCAGTTAGCTTTTAGTCAGGTTGGTTGAAGTTATTTGGTACCCAGGTTGTTTGTTCTAATAGCTTTGGGTGATAGACTTTCTTTAAGAACAGGGTAGGTTAGACAGTTGATCAGTTGTCTGCCACAGAATCTGCCTCAGGTCTGGGATCATGGTGGTTTGTTTGTTTTGTTTTGTTTTGTTTTTATGTAGACTTATTCGTCTTCTGGAATGATTCAGCAGATTTGTCTGGTGAGGAAGTTCCATCTCCTCCTCTTGCCATCATTTCATACTGAATATAGTCTGAATGCTCACGGCCAACTGACATTTATATGGTACCAATAACGTTTGAAATTATTTTACATCCAGCTTATCTTTATGTAGTGCTTGAGGCTTTCAAATTACTTCAAATGGAGTTTTATTAATTTGATTCTTACAAACAAACCCACCAAGAATCAATGACTCATATTTTAAATTTAGGTGTAGGGAAAACAAGAGCAGAGTTGATATTTCTTCTTTAATAGTCCAGTGAAATCCTACAAGATCCTAAAAGCACATTAACTAGTATCTGGTGCCTTTTTATATTGCTGGAGCCTCCAGAAATCCTTTTTATTACTTCATTTCCCTTCACTTTAATTATGCTTATCTATCTGTCTTTTTACAAAAGAATTTGTCTGATGTTTTTAACTACTATAAAATTAGGAAATTATGCCTATAAAAAATGTGAACAAAGATCTACCACTCCCAGTTGTCTGTTCCCATAGACTAACCTAAAAGAGGTTTCCTTCCATCAAATTCTGTTACACAGATCGATTGTAAGTACTTGCTACCTACAGAAGTGGCTTCGCCTCAAATGGCAACGTCTGTATGTGGCATTGGTGACTACTCCCTTCTAAAGACCTGGGGTATTAAGACAAAGCAAGACTGGGACAGTTAGTTGGCGAATAGTCATTCTTTGGCTTCAAAAACTTTGAGTTTTTAACAGTCTCTAAAAACCTGAGTGCATATTTACTCAGCACTTCTATGCACTATAAAAATCCCATTTTGAAAGGAAATAAATTAAAAATTCATGCTAATTTTTTTCCTGTCCCATTGTCTTTTGTTTGACCAACTTCTATCAGGGTGATAAAAACATATCCCTATTTGGGAAAGGAATCTTATCAAATGATTAAAAGGAAAAGGAGTAAAACCAATCATAGTGAGCAGACTGAAGATGCAGAAACTAAAAGGAATTAGCTAGATCCTACCACTGGGAAACAATAGATAATAACACAATAGCTCATTGAGTGCTGGAATTCATAAAAGTATTCTGTTAAAGTATTTTATTATTTCCCTATCCATGCATACATGAAAATGCATTCACAGTCGCAAGAGAATTCATTTTCATGTATGCATTTTGGAATACACATCAAGTTCCCTTTTCCCCAGAACCTATAAAAATGCCTTTGCTATACAAATAATGTGAACTTTTTTAGTGCAATCTATAAATGTGGCCTTTGGGCCTAGTGTTTACAGCAGATGGAATGGCTTTATTTGGACAAGCTAAGAAGACATCAGTGTTCTGTAGGCATTGACAGAGCAGCCGTAAGCTTCCATCTGGCGTTATGCCTGCACACCAAGGATGACTTATGTCAAATATGAAAACATATTTTAATGTGTTGTTGTGCAGGGTTTCATTGATATAATAGTTGATTCATTACAAATCTTCGCTAACAATAAGCTACATTTATATAGATCTATATATATGTACGTGTATATGTGCATATATACCTACTTTTTGTGTGTGTGATATTTCAGAGTTGGTTTTAATTCCTTTATTTCTTGTCTTCCTTGTATATCCTGAAAGCTGTATCTGCTACTTTTTTCTTGATGTCTTGGGTCTTCTTTAGGTGAATTAATGTCTAATCTTAAATAATCTTCTATCACTAAAGAAATTGATACAGTATTTTAATAGTCATCTTTCCTCAGTATCATTGCAGTTTTCTTCCTAGTATTACACACTGCTATACAGACCAATGTATTTCCTTTTTGTTATTTTTTGTATTTCATTTATTGTATTTATTGAACATCTTTCGGATGTGATTAAATCTAATTGCCCTCCCTGTTAATATCAAACCAGTCCAGTCCAGCATAATTTATCTATCTAGTAAACATCATTCCTTAAGGATTTGATTGGGAAAGACTACCTTCTATATATTTCTAAACCTGTGTATCTTCAAAATAAAAGATTGCTGTATGACTAAGTAACTTTGTTCCTTTGGAGGTAGTGACTTGAATTAGTTTCTTAGAGTACAAGTCAGAAGAAAGTTGACAAATTTGGGATAAAATGTAAACACTCAGTTAATTGTCTCAATTTCCTTATCTGTGAAAGCAAATATAGCCATAGAGGCAATCAACTGAAAATGCATTTGAATTGACATAGTGCTTATTGAAAAACATCATTCATTCACTGTATCCAGTTTTGAAATAAAGAATGTCACAGTGTGCACTGGGTAATTTTTCTACTATCAGTTAGATTTTGCTCATCCATGACCCCATTTCTCCACTAGTTGAAATACTTTGTTGCACACAATACCATTAGACATCTTGACTACTGCCAGAAAGAGTCTGCATCCCTGGGAGAGGAGTTTGGGATGAACTCTGGACCAGGCTTTCCTTTCACGCCCACCCCCTCCCCCCCATAAGTATGAATAGGACAGTAATTGCCTTCCGAGTTAATTTCACCCTGCTGCTGCTTTTCAGGAAAGGGAGGGGAGTTAATGGTCCCTTTTCAGTTCTTAACATTTGATAGTAACTGACTTAAAACAAAGATTTATTTTTTGGGTCCTCTTGTCTTTCTCTCCTGTAGTGCAAAAAGAGATTGTGTTTGTCAAAACAAACAGCACGGGACTGTAAACATTCTCTTTATTGCAAACATTTTCTGAGGCTAAATTTCTGTAGCTAAGATCTGCTGCAGTGATTTTGTGTGCCAAAGACTACCTTGGAAACTGTGTTTGCGAGACATTAACGAGCTGCATGTAGGCCTCACAATGTGGTATTTTAAAAAGTTTATAGTATATCTGAAATTAAAGTGAACTTTCATACAAATGTATCTTTAGTTAATTTTGATTATAGATACTTCATTAAAATTGAATTTTATTTTCATCATGAAGACCTTTTCGTGGTCACCTTCTGAATATGTGAATTTCTGTTCAGGATGAGAGGCATGAAGACATTATTATTATTTTTGTTTAAAATCAAAGCTGTAATCATCTCACGTAATCTCCAAAATGTGAAGACAATGGAAAGGAAAAGAGGAAAATGAAATGATATTTTAGAGTGATAGGTGGGTAAAAAGAGAAGTTACCAGTTTGATGACCAAATTTTCATTTCAGGTCACTTACTAGGCTACTGGGCTTTGTGGTAATTTGTTCATCCTTGTTTCATTAAATTGTAATTACTTCTGATATCTCTAGCTTTATTCCGTTGGATAGATCCTCTATTAATTAAGCCTTAGGATCCTTCAGGAGATGAATAATTCTCTACTGGACAGTGTTAAGTTGAAGTCAAGAGGTGATAAAAGAAAATTAAGAGTAAAGTCAGAAATTATTATTTAAAATAGTTTAAGATGTAAAAATGAGAAGGGACAAGGCACGTCTTCTCCATTATTAATTTTTCCTATCATTTTCAGTTTTTCTATTCTCATTTGTCTGTGAAAACACCTGTAGTCTAGTTCTAACATGTATTTTTTCTTATACTTGTATGTGCATATGCATGCTTCTCTATGGTTCATGCAGATTTTTCTATGAGCCAGATAAATTACCTCAATGCCCTAACTTGGCACATATCTACTATCAAATTACTAACATTTTACAGGAGATCAAATTTAACAGTCAGATAAGTACCATGGTAGATGGAGTACCTAGGGCTGATATTAAACTTTATGGACTACATGCTGTTATTCTATGTGAACTCTTGTTGATTTACTTAGAAACACGAAATGATGATTTTTCATTGTTCAAGTATTTAGTGCAGAAGTTAAAACACTGGAAGTAATCTTAAAGGGATCCTTCTATCCATTCTTATGTTTGTGGTTAATTTAGTTTTACTGAATTTTCAACCTGAAAGGTTCTTGGTATCTATCTCACTCAATGCTTATATTAGAAGAGAAAAACTCAAAACTTGGAGCTTTAGTTACTTGCCCTAGTTACTAGCAATCTTTTATATATATATATAAAAGCTTTAGTTACTAAAAGCTTTTTTTTTATGTTAAAGAGGTAGAAATGCTTTTGACACAAGTTTTGAGTCACGGCTGTCATGTGCATATCTCCTAAATAGCATTCATTGTACCCGCTGGGTGGGTCTTTGCCACGTCCCTCTGCCTCCTTCCTCTGCTTGATATCCTATGACTTTAACTTTCCTCTGTGTCCTTGTGTGCCCATCAGTTAGTTCCAAATTGTACAGGAACTATTTTTAAGGATTATTATGGACTTTATTAAATGATTATTTGTGTTTATTTTAGAATCTTAGGTGTTACCTATATTTTGTTTATATACTTTGCTTTGTACAGATTGAGTACCAAGTTATGTGTGCCTTTACCGAGATAGTGTGAACATAGCATGAATTTTCTCACCGTTATTTCCCCACCCAGTTTTATTTTCACTGAGATTTATTTCCATATGTACACTGAAATGTTGATTGATTAGTTCTAATTTGGTATTCAGTATATATGTTTGTTTCTCCATTGAGATGTTTCACTTAGAAGAACGGTTTCCAGTTCCATTGAAGTTGTCATAAGACACTAAATCACCATTAATTTTTGTGCCTGCGTAGTACTCTATGATTATGAATATACTAAGTTATATTAATCCGTTCATGTGTTTGTAGTCACTTGGATTGTTTCAGCATCTTTGTGATTATGAATTGTACTGATGTAAACATTCGGGTGTAGGCGTCATTTTTATAAAATGATCTTTTTTTCCTTTGTTATATACCCAGCAGTAGGATTACTGGGTAAAATGGTAAGACTACTTTAAGTTCTTTGAGATATCTACATATAATTTTCCATGGAGGCTGAACTAATTTGAAGTCCTACCAATAGAATTCCACCCTCATCAACATGTGTTGTTTGAGGACTATTCTCATTGGAGTTAGGTGATATTTCATTATGATTTTGATTTACATTGCTCTAATAATTAAAGACACTGAGCATTTTTTGATGAGTTTCCTAGTCATTAGTATATATTCGTTTGAAAAACTTTTATTCATGTTTTTGCCCACTTTTTAATGGGCTTGTTTGGTTGATTTTTGCTGATTTGCTTGAGTTCTTTGTAAATTTGGTTATCAGTCCTCTAGCAGATGTACAGCTGTGATTATTTCCCCCATTCTGTGGGTTGTCTATTTGTTCGTTTGATTGTGTCCTTGGCTATGCAGAAACTTTGTAATTTGATCAGTTCTCAGTTATTTATTTGTGTTGTTGTGATTGCTTTGGGGTTTTCTTCATGAATTCTTTGCCTAGGTATTTATAAATGTTTTTTCAACATTTTTTTCTAGAATTCTTAGAGTTTACTGCCTTAGGTTTAAGTTTTATCTATTCTGAGTAAATTTTTGTGAGTGGTAAGAGGTGAGAATCCAGCTTCTGTCCTTTAAATGTGGCAATCTAGTTTTCTCAACATTATTTATTAAACAGGGATTCTTTTCCTTGGTACATGGTTTTAATCTGTTTTGTCAAAAATCAGATGGGAATTTGAGGATGCTTTCATTTCTGGATTCTTTATTCTCATTCATTAGTCCTTTATTAGTTTTTTTTTTTTTTTTTTTTTTTTGGAAGTACCATGCTTTTATTGTTAAAATGTTCACCTTACCCAAATCAATCTACAGATTCAAGGTAAATCTCTATCAAAATTCCAATTACATTTTTCAGAGAAATGAAAAAAAAAAACAATCCTGGGCGGCACCTGTGGCTCAGTGAGTAGGGTGCCGACCCCATATACCAAGGGTGGTGGGTTCAA
>CAUYPK010075313.1:0-23824 GCA_963574355.1 Loris lydekkerianus
CTCCTCAGAAGCAGCATAACAAAATCCAAACTTGGCAAAGAGCCACAGTATACAAAATAATGATAAGAGGCAAAGAGCCGAAATTCATTTTGGCCGGGAGCCGCATGCGGCTCTAGCCGCGTGTTCGCCACCCCTGATACAGTAACACATATGACCAGAGCTATGCCCTATTATTTACTAAATAATCTATGCTTTTTCCTACATAACTGGAATGTCATTTTATCATTTTAGTAAGTTTCACCATATACTAAAATCTGTTTCTGGATTTTGCCTAACCAATACCAATTTCTGGGTATGCCAATACTGTCCTGCAGTTGGTAGTTTTAATTCTTCATATAAGGACATCTGCTGTAGTTTAATTTTTAGTTTCATAGTCTTAAAAAAAAAAAAAAAGTTTTCACTTGTGTTTTATAAATTAGTGCAATAAAATCTGAACATAAAATACTGTGTAAAGTAAGGCTTGCTTATCTAGATGATAAGGAAACCACTCACCAATTTCCTAAATTCTGTATGGTAGGATTTTAAACAGAATTATACTGAAAATTAATAAAAAATTGTTTACATATCTAATAAAAATTTACAGCATCTAAGACAGTCTTACAGGTTCAAAACTCTATACTCAATTATGTATTAATATAAATAATTAAAAACCATGAAAAAAAATTTTCCATGACTTTAAATTTTTTAAGTAGGAAAACAAATTCATAAATCTGTAATAAAAGTTCCTTATTTTTATATGCTACACTTTATATGAGACTGCCTATCTTTAAAAAGGCCAGTCAGTCTGGCCCAATTTAAGGAAAAACATTGAGGACATTGAAAATTAGCTGAAATGTCAACCCACTTTAGAAGAAAGCCATTAGTAAAACAAGGGTAAAGTTATAAGCACTTGGGAAAAGCACAAGAAAATAAACAATGAGACCCATTCAGAGATACTGGGGAGACATTAAGGCTTTTGCACGGTTAGAACAAGAGATAGCAGAACCAGTTCCCACATGGACTGCAGTCTGTTTATTTTATTTTGCTTATCTGAAATCAGAGCAAATGATCCCAGTGGTTTGGAATAGCTCGAAAATGTTTCTGGGTATCTAGGGAAGAAAAACTGCCTGGTTTATAAGCAGCACGTCTGTTTTGCATACATGAATCTTAAAGGTCGTGAATGAAAACAAATATTTGAGACCACAAAAGGTATTCTGTCTTGTTGTCATCGTCTAATACCTTTTTAGTCACATTTTTAAGCAGATCAAAAGAAACACTTTCTACATAATTCTGGAAATGTTACACAGTGTGACCCACAGATTATTGCCTATGGAAATATATTTACAGATTTGTATTTCACACCTTAAGAAAAGATGTAAAATGAACTTAAATGGCTATTTTCCAGTTGAAGTTTTCTAGGAAACTGACAAATATTTAATATGTGAATTATAATTACGTATTTCCATGATTGCATTTGGAGGAAGCTATTTGATGAAAAAGTCTACAATGTATCTTTTTAGAGTAAAAATACAGAAGGAAAATGACAGTTACCCTTTTTCATATAAAGGTAACTAACCTCTGAATAGACTGAAGGATATATTATCAAAATGTCCTATTTAAGTGCAATTTCAGAATAAAATCATTTGCCACTACCTTCCTAATTAAAAGGCAGAAAACAGTATGTTTTCAAAGTTGGGGGGGGTTAGAATTAAGGAAAATAAAGTTTTTAATTTCCATAAATAATCTTCATCTAGCCTCTACCAGTATAAAAAATGTTTCCAAGAACATACACAAATATGTAATATAACATCAAAATATATCTTAGAAATAGATTTCTAAGTGTTTTTTTCATACTTCAGAAAAACATTTATTTTTGTTTAGTGAAAGTAAATTACGGAAACACATTGTTCTCCATTACCTAAGAACTTTATTACTAATTAAACCAGTTAAGTTGAAAGCTTGACACAATGTTTGGAGAGGGTGGGATTTACTATAAAGGTACCTTTAAGAAAGAATTTTTCTTTTTCCCTATCAGACGTCCGTAAGAGGAAAAAGTTTTAACTCTCCTAAAATGGAGAATGTGATTTACCTTCATGGGTGATGAGGCCATCCACCACAGACACATGAGGTAAAGCTGGAAATTCCTCAGTGCAAGAAAATTAGCTCTTTGTCTGGTTTGGGGAACATCTATTGTTTGGTTAGCTTATTCTGGAAAGGTTTCTAAATCGGTTGGCTATCATTAATCTAATTGTATAGTGGGGTAGCTAATTAGAGAAGGCATTTTTCTGTTTGAGAAATACTGCCTCAGGTGAGGCTTGAATTGGCAGCCAACTTTCACCCCACATCCCGACACACTCCTGAATCAGGGCTCTGTCTGGAACACCTACCACTCCACTTTTGGAATGTGGCCTTCCTCCTCCACCTGACCACTGATGGTCCCCCTCCAGAAAGCCACAAATTACAGTGCTCAACTTCAGCCAAGGAAAGAAGGCACTTGGCGGTAAAGCCAAAGTGAGAATGAAAAAAAATTTTTTTCCACTAAGAAACCAACAGTAATAATAGATACAAGAGCTACAGAAAAAGTAAATGAATATGGGCTGTACACCCACCACCACCCTGGCTTAGAATGCAAAAGGACCCCTATTCTGACCTGGGGACAAAATTTAACTAAAAATAAAAAAAAATAAAAAAAATAAAAAAACAAGCTGAGCTACAGAGTTTATTCTTTATGTTCCATCTTACAGTAATTCTGAAGTTACAAAATCAAGAATTACAGAACTGCTGAGTAATAAAACCAAATCCAACTCCCTTATTTCATACTGGTTAATTGTTTTATGCAGGTATACTCTGATATATATATTCTTTTTCTTCTTCTTTTTTTTTTTTTTTTTTTTGGCTTTGTTTAGTTATAGGTATCTCCTTCAGTTAAGATGTGAGAGTTATGGCACAGATAAGCAAAACATGAACAGTGAGTGGAAAGGAGCATGGGGAAGTACAGGGCTCTTCCCCACTCTGCTCCCAAAGTATTTATTGAGTATCTGAATGAACGAACACACATTAACTCCTCTCCTCTCAAGTACTGACACCAGCGGTGGTATTGTACACCTCACAGCTCTATCAAAACAACAAATAATTTTTTTCTAGCAAAACCATACTAAATATTATAATTATACACAAAAAATATGAAATAAATTTTTTTAAAACCACTGCCCTGATTTCATGGTAAACCTAAATAAATAAATAAAACCCCAGATGTTGTTCCCACCTTATGTGGAAAACAAGAACATCTGGGGGTAGAACTCTGCCGTGTGGAACGCCGGCCTGGATCCCACAGTTGTGATCCCAACTTCACTCTTCCCGATCTGCAGGAACTTAAACACAACATGTTGAAATGAGAATGAATAATTTCTGTATTTCTAGTGTTTTGAAACACTCACCTCTTCGAAACAATTCTGAGAATGCAGTTTGGCAGCACAAATCTAGGAAACCAGATAGGTCACTACAGTTGGCTAATTTATCAGCTGAAAATGAATCTTCACTAGTCAAACTCCAACACACACACACATGAAGAAGGTTAACACCCTAAAAAGGTTTCTCCTAATAAATTAATATCTTGATTATGTGACAAATGGTTACCATTCTTAATATAAAACGTAGTTATGGTATACTGGTCACATATGCAGTGTTAACACAGTCAACGACAAAATATATTTCTGGTGGAAATTTTCTCTTGTATTTCTAAATCTACCAAATAATAGTCAACACTTGGATGCTTGACCTAGAATGTGAAGGCTTCCTCCCAGCAAACACTGTGCTCTACAATTTTTCACAGACCAGAGTAACCAAAAAGGTTTACAACTGAAATGTACACAGCCTTTATAAGGATAAACTTCTCTTTTTTTAAAATACTATTTATACTGCTATTCTTTGATATGTCATTTCGTTAACAGCCACAATCTTCCACTTCACAATATTGAATGCTAATTATGAATCTGTTATCTAAAAATAATTAGTGATAAAGAAAGCACAATGGAACTGAGTAATCAAGGGAGAATTTCCTTATTACATCTTACACATTTTTAGCCTTTTCATCTATTGGGTGGTCCCAAAACAAGTTAACAATACATTTTATAATGACTCATGTTTGCATGTTACATGCAAAGATTTATACAACAAAAGTGTAGCCTGAAATGTGAAAATAAAAGTAATTTATCAAATATTTTTTTTGTATTTTTCACATTCAAAAATCTTCAAGCTACACAAATGGAATTTTGTAAGAAATTATTTTCTTCCAAGATAAATACACCAGAGCCAAAGTAATCCTAAATTTTAATATTTGAAAGGAGAAACTGCTCTATTAAAGACACTTCTATTATCATTTCACCATATACCGTAAATACTCAAGTATAAGCCGAGTTCTTTAGGCACAAAATTTGTGCCGAAAAACCCAAACTCGGCACAAATTTTGTGCCAAAAAGACTCGGCTTATACTCGAGTATATACGATATATAGTATACTGGGTTATGGTTTTATTATCACAATGTTTGGCATATCGAGCATCCGCAAAATCCCCTTAAAGGAATATTTCTTTTTTTTTTTTTTTTTGCAGTTTTTTTGGCCAGGGCCAGGTCTGAACCCACCACCTCCAGTATATGGGGTCGCCGCCCTACTCCTTTGAGCCACAGGTGCCGCCCCCCTTAAAGGAGTATTTCATAATCACATTAAATCTAAAAAGTATTAGCCAAAAGTTATTTTGCAGCCACAGAATATTTCATTATTCAAGTAAAACATACTTTCTAAAGTGTGAAATTTTATATGTTTATACACAAAAAAAACAAAACTCGAGAAGTTCAAAAAAAAAAGGATCCAAAATTTTCTATAAAAAAGTGTAGAATTTAAATGTCTTAACACAATGACTAAGAAAATACAGGGAAGGCTATGTTTGATGAAATTATTTCAAATGGTCTATAAAACCAGCACAATGTACTCCATCCTTGCATTAACGTACACAGCTACGATTTAATTAAAAAAAAAAAAAAAAAAGATGATGATGAGGACAGAGGAGACTGCAGGCGGAATGACAAAGTGGTGGGGAGAGGCCTGCAAACATGCACTGCACTGTCCTGGTCACTTCATGTATTTATTTAAGCTTCCAAATAACACTGAGTCGTAGAAATACTTATCGCAATTTACAGATGGGGAACTTAAGGTTCAGAATATTAATTTAGTTGCTTAAACAGAAAGTTGTGTTGGATGGAGCTTACATTCCCTCCAGGAGAGCCTCATACCAGAGATGATCTAATAGATGCCCACAAAAGAGAAAAACTCAATTCAATTCGTGTTAGGGAAAGGGGGGTGGGGGGGGAGGAACAGGGGTGGGGAGAGATTGGTGAACTCCCACTTAATGAGCACAATGTAAGGGTACACCTCTTGGGTGCAGACACAACTACAACAGGGACTCTACCTAACAAATGCAAACATTGTAACCTAGTTGTTTGTAACCCTCACTGTAACCTGAAATAAAAAATAAAATAATAAATAAATAAATAAATAAATAGAAGACCCCAACCCAAGCCCCACCTTTCTGTCATTTCCTCTCTGTACTTTGAGAGCAAGGCCTTTTGTCATCTATGATTTATGAAAGCTTAAGGAAGAGAAAGGGAAAAAAGGGATCCTTCACATTAGGTGTTGCCTAGGTGCTTCCCACAGCTTCCAGCTGTAAGGGAATTTACTCCTGGGGATGGGGTAAAACGGCAAAGCTTTCCACTTGATAATGACCCATGAATAATTACAGAAAACATAACCCAGCTGAAGTGAGGGCACCCAGGGCTCTGAAACGCTTATATGTTGTGAGATAGTTTTCCTATAAACATCTGAAACCTAAAAGGCAAATGCCCCAGGGAGGAGGTTAGGGACGCTTCACGGTCCCACAAACTGATCCTGTTCAAGGGCTCCAGGAAAATCTTAGGCACGGCCAACTGGAGCACTAATTACAAAGAAAGAAACATAGCCCTGCCTGAAAACTAAAGCAGCTAAAACAAAAAATATATACTGGCCACGTAGTGCCCTGGGAGAATTCCAATTGTGCATTTTTTGAAAAGAAATCCAGATGTATTCACATAAGAACAGACTTTATTTTGTCGGTTAAGTCTTTTTGCAGTCTACACAAGAATGGTTAAGCAGAATCAAACAGGAGACACCCTGTTCTCTACTGTGTGAAGCAATTAAGTGTTTGTATAGAATATTCTTACAATAATAAGAAAAAATTACTTTGAAAACAATTGCTACATATTACCCTATTTAAAAAGAAAGTATATATCAACTTAACCTGATTCAGTCTTTTAATTTTATATTCAATGTTCTAGAAAGCTTGATACAGTATTTCATATGAAATGTAAACGCAGTAAATAAAAAAAACCAATTATCATGCTACTGTTAACTTACTTCAGTTTAACTAAAATATGTTAGCTGTACTCTCTTCAACAGTGGCACTCTAATAGCTGTACATAGTATTTGTTATTAAAAAGAAAAGCTTCCCATGATTAACATCCTGTTTCTCTACATGCAAGTTTATTTTTCATTGCCAAAGGTTTTTTTCGTGTCTCCTGATTAATTCAATGCTATAAAAATAAAAATAAGGCTTAAGTCAAAAACACCATGAATTCTCAATAGCCAAAAATGATGATGATTATATTTTATCCTAATAATGATCAGCCTGACTCACCTGAATTACTAATGTAATCACATAAGACTGTTTACAAAAAGAGTGACATTTGTGTCTTACAAAAAACAAAAAAGTAAATAATATAGATTCCATTTTAAAAGAAAGAAGGAATTTATGTTTAATTTTGAAAACATTATTTAGCTCAATTTTTTAAAAATAGGAAATAATAAAATCCATGATAAAATTCAAGACAATGAAAGAAAAGAGATTTTTTCATCCAAGAATCTTATTCAAATTAAATCAAAATTATAGATGTATGTGGCAAAATATAACTTATTTAAAATGAAAGGAGATTTCTTGAAATTCATCATCTTAAAGATATGTGCAGAAAACTTTCATTAATACTAAATGGGATGGTAAAAAAATATTAAAATCTTTTCTGAAGCAAAGAATAAAAGAAAAAAATAAGCTTTATGAAAGGAGGGCAAATTGAAAATCAAGACTTGCCCATTTTCCACTTACGTTATTAAGTCACAGCAATAAAATAAGTAATATTTCATTTCAGAATTTCTTATTTGCTTATGAATCTAACTACAGCTTAAATTTCAAGAGATCAATTTATGTCTTTGAAAAGTGATGAAGCACAGTGCCAAATACATAGTATTCAATTTTGTTCTTCTATTATTTCTATCATTTTCTCTCTTCTCGGCCCTGGGAGGAAAATAATTAAAATTTGCTGAGTGCCTTATATGTGAAACAGCATTATACCCTCGTTCTTTCTATTGTCCTATTTAATCTTTACAACCAGTCCTATCTGCTTGATAGTATTTTCCCCATTTATCTAATGAGGTATTTAAAAATCACAGAAACTGAATGCGTTACCTGAGGTCATGCAGCCTATTGTTAGATGTCCTGGTCCCCCTTCCCCCCCCAACTCCCTCTTTACCTGACAAGGTGGCACTAAACCTCAGCACACCATCTCTCAGTATAATGCTGCAATTTTTCTGACATACACCTTGTCCAGGCCAACCAATCTCTTTTTAATTTTACCTCTTTCCATGCAAGGTAGGCATGAAGATACACAGAAAATCCACTCATAAATTATTCAGACTCAACTCTCTACCATCTACTACTTTATATTACTACCTGTCATTTAAATATTAAAATAATAGTTAACAGTTGACATTTCATGAATGCCTACTCCTGCCAACCACTTTTCTAAGTGGCTTGCACAGGAACTTCGTCTAATTATAAGTAGTTGAAAGAGACAATCAGGAGTTACTAAGATAGGAAGCTTACAGATATAATACTTTTTGATTTACACTGAACGCGTGATAAAGGAAACACACATGGATGCACACGGCATACTGACTGTGTGATGCATACCTTGCAATCAGATGAGACAGATCTTTATAATAAATTAAACGTCATTTTCACTGTAAGTACAGATGCTCGTCAACTTACAGTGGGTCACACCCCCATCAGAAAGTTGAAAAATCGTAAGTCAGACCACCTTAAATTGAGGACACTCTTTATAGCAATTATAACTTGAATTATGCAATGTAAGAAATGCATAGAAAACTCATATTTATTAAACATTACTTTGTGCTTAAACAGGTAATAGAAAAACGCACTAGAGAGATTTTTGCCTAAAAGCAAATGAATAGAAAAGAAATACCTAGAATCCTATTTTTACACTCTTAGGAAACTAATGTTCATAAATTATTTTCCTTGTCAGGCTAGCTGAACCACCATTCATTCTGTTAATGTAGAGGGTTGTGTGAAAAATGAAAAGGTTAAACTCCTCCTTTAGCAAAATACTGCTTGGAAAAGTTATTAAGTTGTAAAATTATTGGCTGAGAAATTTCAAATTCTCTTTAATTATTAATTTTAAAAAGAAAATTCGTATGTATACTATAAGTGACAAATACCAAGGAAAAAACAAAATGTATAGAAAGCAATTCAAACGAAGTAAGTAGCATCTCAGTGCTTTCTGCGAAGCCCCTGTACCAGATATACCACAGAGAAATTAAAAAGCTGTTACAGGCAAAAGTAGCATCTTTCACATACTAACATTCTAGCTACATAAGAAAAAAAAAACTACATAAAATTAGTTAAAAAATGTACACTAGAACATTAGACAAGTTATTGAGAAGAGCATTCTGATAAATGTTCAAAAGCGTGTTTTTCACTCTCTTTTCTCAGCCTGTTTTGAGTTGCAGGAAAACAGCCTGTCCCTAATTTTCCCAGTCAGCCTCTTTAGCAACAAATGAGGGGCTCCATGTTGATTGGTAGCCCTTTAAATCTAAAACATTTGCAGAGTCTAAGGCAATTCAGAATGCACAGCTGTCTACTCAGGAGTCCCATTAAACTGACTTAAAAAATTCCTAGAAGAAGGCATGATTTATTGTAAGCAAATGGCCTCCCTGGCTTTTTTAGTAATAGAATTTTAAATGAAAATAAAATTATATAAGATACACATTGTTTGGATTTTTTGAAATTCTATTAAACTTTTAAATGGCTGTGAATGAGGGTTGGAATAACTAAATGTCAAGCCCAGGTGATTAATGGAACACAGGGAAAAACGGGAGAACTGATCCCAAAAGCTCTCCCATACTAAGGAGCTATTCATGGAGGAGGGTAAACACTACAAGATGCAGTCCCTGCTGCACAGCAGGACACAGGTCAGAATCTGCCAAGTAGTTATTTAGAATGCATCTGCAATTTTTAAATGTATTGAATGCCCAGCAATCGCATCACCTACCTTACATTTAGAACTCGGAGACTATCCATAAACTAAAAGGAATCAGAAATCTGCAAAAATACGTTTACATTACACTATCCAACACTTGTACTGGCAACAACATTAACATAGATATATGCTTATTTTAAAGAATATGTTCCAGAGTTAGGCTTGTATCTTATCATATTTTAATTAAAAACACGTTACTAGTCAAGCTGCCCAAAGATTTAATTTTCAAAATGATAACTCAAGTTCTGTGCCTGTTGCCAAAACTATCAACAATGGCGCTATAATACTTTTCATATCTCAATTACATAATTTTAATGAAAGATATTCAATGCAATGTATTTTTAAGAAAATACAAGTAATCCCTACGAGATACTTTCTACATTTTTTAATTTTTTTTATTTTTTTACATATACATATGTTTATTAGGTTTCCAGTTTTTTACTTCACAAAATTAAAAAGTCTCAAAATTTAATAACAATAATAATGTTTACGATAAGGACTAGAAACAAAAACCTTGTAAAGAACGAACGAAGATAAATACATTCAGAAAAGAAATCAGACAATTGCTGCATTGAAATATTAAGCAATAATAATAATAATAATGCAAAGAAAGTAACATTCACACTGTCGAATAAGAATGTCTATTATAGAATGCTTTGATTCTGAGGTTCAGTATGGAGTCATCAGATAACTTCTCCTTATTTATTTTTTTTTTCCCAAAGAACACAGGAGAGAACACAAGAGAAAATGCTGATGTTGATAAGGAATCAAACCTGAAAGGTGCTTCAAGAGTCAAGGTAACCGCGGCCCAGGTATTTGTACAGATTTACAATGATCCTCAAATGCTATATTTAAATCAGTATCTGAGAATATGTGTATACCTGTATCAAACCAGCACATGCACCCCACAAATACATACAACTATTATATACCCATAATAATTAAAAAATAAAAATAAAACATTTTTAAAACACATACACTATCAAGAAATTGGTACATCTGTAATTTGAGTGTAAGAGGACTTTCTTGGTCCCTGCTGTCACCTAAAGTCAGTCTTTTCTACTCCTAGATGTCAGTCTTTTATGGTGAAGCATTTGAAAAAAAAAAAAAAAAAACATGAACATGACTTTAAAAGCACTAACCAGTAAAGAAGAGTTTTACAAAAGCATTCTGGGAAGATACAGAAGAGAGTCATTTCATACACAACAGAGCAAATGTCCTTTAAATTCTCTATATTTATCCCCAGTGTCCCAAACCCCATGGCACTTAGCTCACCTTCCTCTTCCATCTCTGCTCTCAAAAACCTTTCCAGATTCCCACAGTCATTTCTGACAATCCATTTGACTGAACTCAGCTATGCAAAGCCAGCCAAACAGTCCCTACCAAAAGAAAACCAGGTCATGTGTGCCATTCCTTAAACATTTTCTTAGGACTCCTCAATTCAGCATTGACCGCATACACACACACACACACACACACACACACACACAGAGCCCTTAAATATCTCCAATGGTATAGTGATAACAATTTCTACTAATTCTATCTATCATCCGGATAGAGTAAAAAAAATTTTTTTCTATTTCATGTATTTGTGAAAAGTTATCAGATAAATGAATTCCTTTATCTCTTCCAAGACTAAACACTCCTAGCCTCTTCAATCTCTTTATATGGTTCTGTTTTGTGTTTTACTATATTTTGTCATTCTTTAGAACTGCAAAGATTTCCAAAGATCATGATTTATAAAAGAAGAGGATCAAATGGAATATAGAAATGTCATGTCAATAAATATTTTCTACAACACTATTATTTGCCATGTTAAAAAATATTTGGATACTGACAATATTATTGTACACTTTTTTTTCAGACACAGAGAATACTATTTAATGAACAAGTTTTTGTGAATTTGGTCTCCTTGGGCCTCCTGACGTCTCAGCAGCCTGTCTTCTGAGAGGCATGCTGCATAATGGATAAGCAACGGGTACCGGAGGTATAATCACTGATTAATATTCTAGAACCATCACTCTTAAGCTGTGTGGCCCTGGGTAAGTTTCTCACTCTGACTCAGTCAGTCTCTTCATCTGTAAGATAACAATGGCAATATCTACCCTTGGAGTTATTCTGAATATTAAATAATTTACTATATGAAAAATAAGTCAAACTGGACTTGCTGGATATGTGTGACCATTCAACAAGTGCTGCCTGTTATTATTTCTCACTTTGATTACAAAACAGTTGCAGCATGTTAAACAACATATCAGAGCAATCGGGGGATATAAATTGCCCATTCCCGATGCCAGCTTACACACATGCATGCTTTGGAATATCACAATTGTATTTTTTTTGGGGGGGGGACTATATTTTTAAGAAATATATTCAGAAAGAAACCTAAACCACTGAAAGATAGGAAAAAAGTTCGCTACATAAAACAACCTACTAACATTTATTCATAAAGATCTTCAGGAAACCCCAATACCAATTAAACTGTTCCTTTTCAATTAAGTTTACAGTACATTATATAAAGGAAATTTCAACAATTAAAGTTCTTTTAAATGTAAAAATGATTTTCCCTTGAAACACAAAGAAATAGGCATTTTTTCATTGAATAATGAAATATTTTATCAAGAATTTACTGAAGTGATAAGCTTCATTAATGATGTGCTTAGACTTCAGACAAACTCCTAAGAGACAGGCATCATACCTAACTAATCTTCAAAGAAACCATTAATCTAGAAGTCACGATACACCTTATTTAAATTATAGTTTAGGATTGTGTATACAAATAACACCACAATAACTGTTCTCTCTGCATATCCAGTACATAGTACAAGCAGAAAGTACGCAGCAGATACAGAGAAGAGAAATATAGATGTCTTCCATCAATAGTTATTAAAGTTTTCGTTTTATCTAAGGACAAAACAGGTTCAAATTTGATTGATTCTTAAAGTTAGGGTCCAGAAGCTTAAGCCCAAATCTAACTTGATAGTCAGCACTCTGTTCTCAACATGAACTCTGGTAGATGAGTGTTCTGTCCACTATACATTACAACTCACATGTAACAAAAGGACCTGAAATCGGGGAAATGTGCAATGAAAACTGGTTTGGAGATTCCCACTTCTTCCAAACCCTCTATATTCTTAAATAATTCTATGAAGATTTTCACACTTCTCAAGATAGGCTAGCTCCATTTCTGCTAGACAAGCAATTTATCAACTAAGTATTTTTAAAAATTAGAATAGCAACAAATGAAAACATAATGAAAGAAAATATTGTTTTAAAAGCAGACACCCATTGAAAGATTCTCTTATAAGCTACTGAGCTTTTGAAAGCAAAGAATCCTCTCTCAGAGTTATTCAAGATTTATAAAAGCATGGCGGTGCCTGTGGCTCAACGGAGTAGGGCGCCGGCCCCATATGCAGGAGTTGGCAGGTTCAAACCCATCTCCAGCCAAAAACTGCAAAAAATAAAAAATAACAATTAAAAAAAAAAAAAAATGTGTAAAAGCAGCCTGGCTTAAAAAAGGAAAAAAAGTCACCCGAGCTTTCTTTGAAAATTTGTATATCCCCACCCCCCAACAAAAAAAAAATGAGAAACAAATTATGTTATCACTTTTAAATACTAATAGTATAATATCCAAAAAGTGACTATATTATATTCTGACCTGTTGACTTCTGGCTGTTTGACAAGTCTCCAGGAAAAGGCTGCACACTAGTGGAGGTGCCTCATTTAAGTTCAGTCACGAAACTCATAAGCATATGTTTAGTATTCATTAACTTGAATAAATTTCTAGAGCTACAAGTTGTACTAACTAGTCTTATTTAAGAGTACCCAAAACTTCCAAATTACAAGCCTTGTTACCTAATTAGAGTGAACTAAATATACTCCTTTACTACTAAATCATCAATTTCAAGTGGGTAGCAGATTAGATGATGGTATGAAATTGACAGCAGTTCGTTCATTCCTTTCCGTACGGATCAGATTAACCAATAAAACACAATTTCTCAATTAGTTGAAGAACTTGAATTAAGAATCTATTCAGCAGCCTGAGCAAGACAGCAAGACCTCATCTTTAAAAAACACAAAAACAAAATAAATCAGCCTGGCATGGTGGTACACACCTGTAGACCCAGCTACTCAGGAGGCTGAGCCAGAAGAATTGCTCAGGAGTCTGATCTATAATCTCGCAGTGAGCTGTAACTGTGCCTCTGCACTCACTCTACACCAATGCCCCAGGGGGACCCTGTCTTCCCTCACCTCCACAAAAAAATTATTCAAGGATATTTAGAAAAAGTTTCATAAAAAAATGTAATGATATCAATAACCAAAAACTAAACATCCAACAGATAAGCTTCTATCAATAAACCTCTTTTAAATACAAATAAACAGCCTACTAAGAGTGATAAAGTAGACCCAGGTAAACACTTAAGTATAATTGTCTTAGTGTGGCTCGGCACCCATAGCACAGTGGTTATGGCACCATCCACATACACAGAGGCTGGCGGGTTCCAAACCGATCCAGGCCAGCTATATAGCAATGACAACTGCAACCAAAACATAGCCAGGCGTTGTGACAGGCAAGTGTAGTCCCAGCTACTTGGGAGGCTAAGGGAAGAGAATCGCTTATGCCCAAGAGTTTGAGGTTGCTGTGCACTGTGATGCCACAGCACTCTACTGAGGGCAACATAGTGACACTCTGTCTCAAAAACAAAAACAAAAAAATAATAATAATTGTCTTTGTGTTATCATATACATTAAGCAGAATAATAATGTATATGGGTGCATTGAGCCTCTATACCTCAATTAAGTAAAACTCCTGCTTCCTAGGCTAATTTTGAATATATAATATGTGTATACCTAAATTTCCCTTCCCCAATTCCCACAGGAGTCAGTGACTAGACCAACAAGCCGCCAAAAAGTTAAGAAGAATCATTAACTCCAAGAACAAGACCAAGTTATATTATCCTATTTTATAGAAACCATTAAGAATTCACACACAAAAATCATCAGTAGTAAATTTTAAAAACTTATTCTGTAAGGAGTCTACCCAAAATTGTTATTTTAAAAATTTATATTTGAGATTAGGCGTTAGCACTAGGAAGGCATTCTCTAGAAGGTACCCAAAAATAGTGATCCTAAAATGTAATCAATTACAACTAAATTCTCCACTTACATATTACAATGTTACTAAAATAGTATATGTACAAAAGAAAGATAATAGTTAGAACCAGATCAGTCCAGCCACAGTACAGATAAAACAGTGCATATACATTTACATATACACACCCAAAAAAACATACATCACTCACATGTATTTACACACATGTGTCTATCTACATACATCATACATATGCACACAGACCTAATATTCCAAAGTGTTTCCTACAGTGAAGGGGGGTTGGATTCCAGGTGAATAGTTATGGTTCTTAAAAATAACCTTAATGTAGAAAGGGACAATGTTCCAGGCTTCAAGAGCTTGCCTAAAATATGAAAAACAGTCCAAAACCTCTTTCTCTTCACTCTAAACTTGAGTTCAACAAGTAATGTTCCAATTAGTAATTAAACTGTCGGCTTGTAAATGGACTGGCCTAACAGGTACAGACCTACGGCCTGATCCAATAGCAGACACCTGATCCATTCGGAATCTGTTAACAAAAATCATACAGATTTTGATGGTTACCAGGTCAGGGTTATTCTAAGATCTTTAGTAAAAAGACCAAGTTACGTCTGGGTCTCCAAAGTTGGGTATCTTTGCTCCAACATAAAAAAAAAAAAAAAAAAAAAAACCTACATGACTGTGAAACCAAGTAAGAGAAAAGCATTACCAAGGGCAAAGTGTATATGTTCAAAGTCAAATCTATCCCTCGCACTGTGAGTCAGTTCTCTCTCACCTACATTGTAGAGATGATAATGTTTATCAACAAACCCAGGACAGCAGACCTCCAGAAATAAACAGGCCTGTACATGTTTATATTTTATACATTTTTAACTCTGAAATAAAAAGTAGACTTTTGGTACAACAGACTTATAAAATTACATTTTTTAAAATATAATTCAGAAACCATCTATATTTGAAGAAATAAACACAAGAACACTTCGCTTTACTGCTGGGTGTTACCATGGCATGCTTAATTACATGGCTAAAACAAAGAAAAGCAACTCTTGTCCTGAAGGCATTGAGACAGCACTAAAATGGGCACCAAAAAATCCATCACATGAGAATGAATGTCGTTCTGTCTTCAGCATTGATAATACAATTTCTGTTTTTAATTTTTTCTTTAAATTTTCTTCCCCCAAAAAAGCTATCTATAATAGGACCCGGGAGCAGGACTCATCTGTCGTTGTCATCTGGCAGGAAACAAGGGAACCCTTCCAAGCGTACTAAGTACCAATGAAAAAGCCTCCAAGATGGGAATAACAAAGTGAAAACAAAGGCAAGAAGCTTGGTGCTATGGCTACACAAAGCTTAAAAAATAAGAGCAAGACAATTTAATTTTATGCATAAACAAGAAAAAACTGGAGAGTCAAATGGCAGAGCGCAAGTGCCAAGAGAAAGGCATTTATAGCACCAAATACTCTGTGAAGAAAGAGGATAAACAAGCCAAGCACAAAGGTGGCTGTTGCAACAGAGGATGTCTGAACTGTGAGGACCATTTATAGTCATTTCCCCTGCAGAAGGCTGGCCCTTTCCCTCAACCCCAATTAAGAATACAAAACCCTTAGTTTCATTTGTCCTTTAACACTTATGCTCCAGAACTCTTGCCAAATGAGCTCTTTTGAACATATTTAGGCTTTCTGGTTAAATGTTAAATAAATATGATAGTCACTCTCTTCACATAGCAATTTTTTCTAGGCCAACAACAACATGCCTAATCTTGCCTGTAAAAAATAGATACCATAGTCTATTCCAAAATTCATGAAAATCACTATCACTAGGGTCTGAATGCCTGTTTCCCTAAAATTCCTATTTTAGAATCTAACCCCCAAGGTGACAGTATAGGAGGTACAATCTTCAGGATGTGATGAGGCCATCAGGGCAGAACCCTCATGAATGGGATTAGTATCCTATTAAAATAGGCCCCGCAGAGATCCCTCCACCTTCTACCACATAAGGATACAGCTGGAAAGTGGGCCCACAGCAAACACTCAATCTACTGACGTCTCGGTATTAAACTTTCCAGCCTCCAGAACTGTGAGAAGTAAATTTCTGCTGCATATAAGCCAACCAGTTTACAGTACCTTTGTTATAATAGCCTGAATGAACTAAGACAACTGTGATAAAAAGGCAATGTATTTAGTTACTATCACAACTTGGAGAAACAAAACTGGACACAAAAATACTTTACTGTGGGAAATACCCTACATGGCTGTTGCTTTTTTGCTACACTCAGTATATATACACACAGAAGCTCTTGTTAAGTTGACCACCCTGGGCCTGTAACAAACTGGTCAGCACACAGATATGGTCACTGTAAGGAACCAAGCTCACTGTACTGATAAGTACATGGGGTGCCCACCTGATCTATGAAATTAGGTCAACTTAAGGAGGTTGTCAACGATGGAGTTTCTACTGTATACATATATGTGAATATATAGTTTTAGATTGAAGAGAAAAGCATTAAAAATAAGTAAAAATAGAACGTGTATTTCTCATTAGAATAGTAAAATCTTCACACTTCAGCCATAATTTTTATCTTCTACAAACTAAAGGCATTGGGCTAATGTGTACTCTTTAAGATTGCTTGAATGAGCCACATCTGACGGTTTTAGGCTGCCCACTGCTCCAAGCCTCCTTTGTTGCCCTCTGACCTGTCTGCCCCATTTCCACCAGGCCTGAAGGGAAACACCTGTAGCTGTTCCTCAAATGAAACCAGATAATAAAATACTACTAATCTAATAAACTGCTTAAAAAAAATATTCAATCATGCTACTATAGGGCTTTGGGGAAAGCAATTATTTTAAAAACTAAAAATTGGATTTCTTTAGTGCCTCTTATAGAAGGGATCTAAGTACTTCACCAAACTAAGGTTAATTGTGTACGTGTGATGAGTGTTACTTGCTCCCTCTTCAGTCAAGGGTGGACCGATTAACCCACTTACCTAATGCAATGAGGATTAAATGGAGTCAGGGTACATCTGGACACCTTGTGCCCCTACTCTACTCAGGGATCCAATTTCCCTGAACAAAAATCCTAACTTAACCCAGAGAATCTTGCAGATGTTAAAACAGCTAATAGTCTATGGTTTCATATACAAGCCACCTTGTCTCTTTGAGGTATAGGATATTGAATAATAGTAATTATATCAGAAAATACTCACGTAGCACTTACTTTGTGTCTGGTATGCTTCCAAGTGCTCTACCCATGCCATCAATTCATTTAATCCCCGTAACAATTCCACAGATAGGTGTTGTTAATCGCTGTTTTACAAAACCAGGAGTCAATGCGAGTAGTCCGGCTCAAAACCAGGCTCTCTACCACACGCACTAAAGCTAAGGAGTAAGTAAATATTCCTTTCTCTCCACTCTCCAGCTCCCTCCTGAGCACTCAGCAACTACAGGTACGTGAACTTAGTATATGCCAGGATTAAAGTCACTGACTTAAAATCAAAGAGTCATGTAAACACACACACAAAAAATTAGGAATAAAAATGAACAACAACAACAAAAAAAAACTTAAAATCCTATCCCGTGTAATGACATGAACTTATTTAATAACCCCTGGTCCAGTTTCTGACCATTCAGTATTCCTTATCTCCCTACTTCCCTCAGTGCAATTCCTCACCTGATGGAAAGGAGGAGACACAAAACAGACGATATACTTGGACAGCATTTTCATTCCCTACTCCCAAGGGAGGTTAGAACAATGAAGAAGCTCAGTCCTGCATAAAAGGAGTTATTTTCTAGGCCACCACTAGCTGATTACCATTACCAAAAGACAAAGTGCAATCCCAGAATTTCTTCTATCATCAATTCTTATTTACCATCATTTTCAATATATGATTTGCAAGATGAAATGTTTTGTTCAGAGTTAAGCAGGTGGAACAGAACAGAAAGATACTCCAGTCACAAACGTCTGGAATCTGCTTTAAAATACTTTGGCAAAAAGAAAGAAAAGAAAAAAAAAGGAACGAAGAAAATGTAGTAAAATTTTCAATATTAATCTGTGAGACAGGTACATGGGAGCTGAAACTGTCCTCTCTTAACTTCTATGTACATCTGACATTTCTCCAAATACTTTTTTAGTGTTTTACTTAATTCCAGCTTCACCACTTATTAGCTCTGTGATCACAAGCAAATAATTCAACTTCTCTGATTCACATACTTCAGAATAAGTTTCCATATTAACCTCCTCACAGGATTACCTAGGGGATTAAAAGAAACAGCACTTGCAAAAATAACTGACACCAAGTAGGTCATATCATTAAGATAAACTTAATTTCAATCTAAGTTCAATTTATAAAGAAGCAAAAAGAATGTGGAAGCCTTTTTAAAACTGAATCAGGTGAGTCTGTGAAGACTGGAGAAAACATGCCCTAATGCCATCCTTTCAGTTCTTTCTAATGCTGTTTTCTTAACATTCGAGACCAGATTTCATCAGAAAGAGTAACAAGTGACATGCAAAGAAGTCTCCAGGGTGCCATGTCCCTGGAATGGCATGAATCTGGAATGCCCAGGAAGGACGGAGATGAATGGAAAAAGAAGTTTTTTGCATGAAAACACAACTCGGCTAAGGGAGGCCTACAGACAAACTCCACTTTCAGCTGCTATGCTGCTGCCCTATCTCCAGGTAATGTAGCTTTGCTTCCTTCTCACTCCCTGCATTCGCGAAAATCTAGTGGAACAGTAGCTGGAGATAGCAGGTCAGGAGCGAAGTAACATCTGGAACACAGGCCAAATAACCAATAACCAAATAATTATCACCTCTGGGGCTATTTCTTCACAGATAAGAACAGGTGATACTTTCATGATCGGTAGCATAACTACATAATCATTTAAAAACATACATCACTAGTGATAATTTCATCATTCTGGAGAAAAAAATCATTCACCAACCTCATAGTTAAAAAGCTTATGAACAAGTAAAAGGCATAATTATATCCATGTGGTCACAGTATACAGCTTGGCATAAGAATGAAAGTATTATAAAAAATAGTAAATGTTCAGAAAACAACTTATGCACATTTTCCTTTTTAAAGAATATGGAGAAGCAAAAGAATCTTACTTCTGTTGAATTCTAATCAAATACTATGATTGAATGAGTCTCCAGCACGCCTCTCTTCAAAAGCGGAGACCTTACTACAAATATGCTGGCCTCCTCCATTAACTTAAGCAAAAAAACCCAGTGAATCCAGAAGTGGAATCCTTAAAAGAAGCACTATGTTAATCTTCTACTTTAAAATCTCATTCTTAAGACACAAATTAAATCCAAATTTCTTTAAAAAAAAAAAAACATATTTTTACCTTGCTCATACACAGAACCGTTCTGTCATTGGTAATTTTACTTTGAAATTTCTATTTGAACAAAGACTTACCTGATATTTTTTCTGTATTTATAACATTCAAATTATCTATAAACCCTGAGTATCACCATATTTCACTATCATTTTCCTTTTATGGTAAAGGTTATTTCAGGCAAGTTCTGGATTCAGAATTAAAATGAACACACACAGCAAGAGAGTTGAAATGTATATTTTATTTTTTCCAGGCCACGAAAGACCTCATATTTCAATGAATATAAAATGTCAACAAAACACCCTTTTTAGGAATAAAAGTCATTCAAGGCCCAGTGTGGTGGCCCATGCCTGTAATCCTAGCACTCTACGAGGATCAGGTGGGTGGATCCTCTGAGTTCAGGAGTTCCAGACCAGCCTGAGCAACAGCAAGATCCTGTCTCTAAAGAAACAGCTGGGCGTTGCATCAGGCACCTATAGTCTCACCTAGTTGGGAGGCTGAGGTAAGATGATCACATAAGCCCAAGAATTTGAGGTTGCTGTGAGCTATCATGCCATTGCACTCTACCAAGGGTGACAAAGTGAAACTCTGTCCCATTTAAAAACAAAAACAAAAGTCATTTAAATCTTCTTTTCGCCTACATGTTAATAAACATCCTATAAACAACCACCAAAAAGAAGTCAGATTTGAAACCCACCGTTCACAAAAGTATCCCCTTGGCAAAAAGTAAGAATGCAGATTCCGGCAGGGAAGAAATTTTCCCACATGTGGAGGTATTCACTGTGAATGAAAGAAAAGAGGCCCCAGAATGAAATTGGATTGAATTTACAGACCTAGGGCATCATGGTAGGGTCCTAACTCTTCCCTTACACCTATACCAATGACCTGCAACTACTTCCACCACAAAATTTCTCCAAGTAAGTCAAACCAGGTTCAGCTGAATCAGAAACAAGTTTAACAACCATGGGAACAAAGAAATGTCTCTAATCAACCTACATCAGAAGCAACATTAAAATCCTAAATTACCATCCTTTTCTTGTTAGTAAGTTCCTTCAAGCAATCAATTTAAAAAGTGTAACTGGGCTAGTCCTAAACATTCTACATAGTATAGAATAGTTAAACGTGGTAAATGAAAAATTCGGATCTCAAAACAATTTGCACTCCCATCTAAAATGTTACAATGAAACCACATAACCGGCTCCTCAAAAGGTTTCACGTGACGTCCCCTTGAAGTGGCTTTCACTTTAGCTGTGTGTGGCTTCCTTTATTTGCTTCAGTAACAAAAGTATGACAATGAATACAGGCTTACCTCATGCTATTGTGCTTTCCTTTATTGCACTTTTGAAGATAGTGCACATTTTACAAATTGAAGGTTTCTGGCCACTGTACCACAAGCAAGTCAACCAGCACCATTTTTCCAACACCATAGGCTCATGTCATATCTCTGTACCACATTTTGGTAATTTTTGGAATATTTCAAAATTCTTCATCATTAGTGTATCTGTTATGGTGATCTGTGATCAGTGATCTTTAATGTTAATACTGTAATTGTTTGGGGTGCTATGAACTACAACCATATAAGATAGCAAACTTACTGGATAAATGTTGTTTATGTTATGATTGCTCCAGGCTGACCTGCTACTTCCCTGCCTCTCTCCCTCTCCTCAGGCCTCCCTCCTTCCCTGACACATAACAATATTGAAATTAGGCCGATTAATAATGCTATAAAACTCTCCAAGCAAGTAAAAGAAAGACTCATATGTCTTTCACTTTAAATCAAAAGCGAGAAATGATTAAGTTTATTGAGAAGACCTGGAGTAAGCCAAGACCGAACCAAAGCTAGGCCTTTTTTTGCCAAACAGTTAGCTAAGTTGTGAATGCAAAGGAAAAGCTCTTAAAGGAAATTAAAGGTGCTACTTCAGTAAACACTTAAATGATTTTAAAAAGCAAAATAGCCTTGCTGCTGAAATGGAGAAAGTTTGAGTGGTCTGGAGAGAGAAGATCAAATCAGCCACAACATTCCCTTAAGCCAAAGCCTTATGTAAAACAAGGCCCTTACTCTCTTCTGTTCTATGAAGTCTGAGAGAGGTGAGGAAGCCGTAGGAGAAAAGTTATACGCCAGTAGAGGTAGGCTCATAAGGTTTAAGAAGAAAAGCCAGCTTCATAAAAGTGCCAGATGAAACAGCAACTTCTGGTACAGAAGCTGTAGCAAGTTACCCAGAAGATACAAAAAGTGGCTATGATAAAAAAAAAAAAAAAAAAAAAAAAGGATTTTCAATGGAAAAGCAAAAGCCTTCTTTTGGAAGATGCCATCTAGAATTTTCATAGCTAGAAAGAAGTCAACGCCTGATTTCAAAGCTTCAAAGGACAAGGAGAGTCTTGTTTGGGCTCATGCAGCCAGGGACTTTATGTTGAAGCCAATGCTCATCTGCCATTCCGCAATTCCTACGGCCCTTAAGAATGATGACAAATCTACTGTGCTTGTACTCCAGAAATGGAATAACAAAGCCTGATGACAGCATATCTGTTCACAGTATAGTTTACTATTTTAAGCCCACTGTTGAGACCAACTGCTCAGAAAAAAGATACCTTTCAAAATCTTACTGCTCGTTGACAGTGCACCTAGTCACCCAAGAGCTCTGATACAGAGACACCAGATTAATGTTCTCATGCCTGCCAACCACAACATCCATTCTGTAGCACACGGATCATGGAGTAATTTTGACTTTCATATCTTGTTGTTTAAGAAATATATTTTGTAATGTTCCAGCTGCAGTAGATAGTGATTCTTCTCATGGATCTGGGCAAAGTACATCGAAAACCTTCTGGACTCACCATTCTATGTGCCACTAAGAACATTCATGATCCATGGGAACAGGACAAAAGATGGACATTAACAGGAGTTTGTAAGAAGTTGACTTTGAAGGATTCAAGACTTCAACGGAGCAAATAACTGCTGATGTGGTGGAAACAGCATGAAAACAAAAATTAGAAGTGAAGCTTGGAGATTACACTGAATTGTGGCAATCTCATGATAAAACCTGAATGAATGAGGAATCACTTCTTATCGATGAGCAAAAAATCATGTTTTTTCACATGGAATCTACTTCTGGCAAACACTGTGCACACTGTTGACATGACAACAACAGATTTAAAACATCACATACACTTAGTTGATAAAGCAGCAGCTACCCTGACTCACCCAAGGCTCCAATGATCGTTAGCACTTTTTAGCAATAAAGACAGGTACATTGTTTTGTTTTTGTTTTTGTTTGAGACAGAGTCTCACTTGGTCACCCTCGGTAGAGTGCTATGGTGTCACAGCTCACAGCAACCTCAAACTCTTGGACTCAAGTGATTCTTTTGCCTCAGCCTCCCACGTAGCTGGGACTACAGGCATCCGCCACAACACCTGGCTATTTTTAGAGATGGGGGTCTCACTCTTGCTCAGGCTGGTCTCAAACACATGAGCTCAGACAAGCCACCCATGGGTCTAGGATGACAGGCGTGAGACACCACGTGTGGTCTTGTGCATCGTCTTTTAGACATAATGCTATTGTGCACCTAAAAGACTAAAGAACAGTCTAAACATAACTTTTACATGCACTGGGAAATCAAAGAATTCATGACTCAGTTTTTTGCAACGGTGAGTAGTCTGGAACTGGATCCTCAGTATCTCCTGAGTATGCCTGTATAAAAACCGAAGTCTCTACAAGAAAGCCATCAGGGTGCAGTAACTAGCACTAGGGAGTTTGTTTTGTTTAACCTACAGCAGCAGTTCTCAACCTATTGGTTATGACCCCTTTGAGGGTCAAAAGACCCTTTCACAGGGGTCGCGTAAAACCCTGCATATCAGATATTTACATTATGATTCATAACAGTAGCAAAATTACAGTTATGAAGTAGCAACGAAAATAATTTTATGGTTGGGGGTCACCACAACATGAGGAACTGTATTAAAGGGTCACGGCATTAGGAAGGTT
>CAUYPK010075315.1:0-10465 GCA_963574355.1 Loris lydekkerianus
TGGAATGTAAATGTCTTAGCATAATAACTAAGAAAATGCCAGGAAGGCTATGTTAACCAGTGTGATGAAAATGTGTCAAACGGTCTATGAAACTAGTGTATGGTGCCCCATGATCACATTAATGTACACAGCTATGATTTAATAAAAAAAAAAGACATAAACATTTTTCTATGCATTATTCCTATTCCCTCAACGCAATGTATCATTAAAAAACAGACAATTTAATGGCTTTTTATGTTTTTCTATAGCATTGCTGTAAACTAGAACTTTGTGTGCTGATAAACATGTTCTAACTACACTGGCCGGTGTGGTCAGGCACATGTGGCCAGAGATCATTTGGATGGAGACACAACTAGCTCTATCGAGAGGCTTCATTTTAATTTTATTTAACTTTAATTAATTTAAATTTAAATAGCCACATATTGCTGTTGGCTACTATATTGGACAGTGCAGTTTTAGAGTATATAGAAGAAGGAGAGCAGCCAAATTCTTTCATTAAATAAACATAAAATTGTTATGTCTAATAAAGACTGAGCATTTAAAAACCACAGATCAATGGCATTTATAAAAATTGATGCAAACACTTTAAATAAAATTAGCAGATAGAAATTAGCAGTGCTAGCTTGATCCCATCTTAGATGAAAAACTTAACATAAAAGTATGAGCTTTGGGGCAGCACCTGTGGCTCAAAGGAGTAGGGCACCGGCCCATTATGCCGGAGATGGAGGGTTCAAGCCCAGCCCTGGTCAAAAACTGCAAAAAAAACCAAACAAACAAAAAAAAAAGTATGGGCTTTGAAACAGAAATATAATTCCAAGTCTCTGTTTATAATTTTTATAAAAGAGTACTAACCTTTTTAAAAAATTGCTGGTATATCTTGGGATGTTGGTATTGAATCCTGGGTCAAGTCAAACATTAAGTCTGAAGAATCATCTGACTGAATTGGTGATGAATTCTTAAAAATGTCCTGTGAAAAGTTATAATTGTTTCTTAACCTTTTATAAAGGTAAACTTAACTCTATGTCAATATTATAAAGAACTTTAATGACACAATTGCTACTATGTTGTAAAACACAAGGGTAAGTATTACTCCGCCAAAATTAGTACCTACTGGGTGAGGGGTATAGAGGAACCCTACATTAATTTTCTAATTTCTCTGAAAATCTAATATTTGATTAAATAAAAATTAAAATTAAAAAAAGAAACTAGCAGCACTTTAAAAGCATAATATATAAAGATTATGTGAAGTTTATTCTAGGCATGCAAAGTGGTCCAGAAAGAGATTTGTTGATATAATTTATTACCTTAAGACATTGTCTCCATCAGTTTGAACTCTCCATCATAGAGTAACACAGATTGTGTGTGATTTAAACCAAAACAATTTTTTATAGTTCTGGAAAATGGAAGTTCAAGTTCAGAGTACAACCATAGCTAGGGTCTGGGGAAAAGCCCTCTTCTTGGCTTCTGGTGGTGGAAAACAGGTCTGTTCTCTCCCTTTTCTTGTAAGGTCACGGATCCTTTCCTGGGGGCTCCACTCTCATGACAGCGTTACCTGCAAAAGACCCTGACTCTTATTATCATCTTATTGGAGGTTAGGGTGTCACCATGTGAATTTTGGGAGGAGACAAACAAGCAGTTCATAACAGAGATTAACAGCAAAAACATGCTCAAAGAATTTCTACTATTATGAAAAATTTTGAATATTATAGAGATACTAGCCAACATAATTGGGAGAGAAGAACTGTTTTTATGGAAAACCCCCCAAATCAACTGAAAATATGTTCAAGTGATAAGAAAATTTAGAAAGATGGCTGTGTATAAAATTAAGAGGAGAGCAACAGCCTTCATATGTGCATATAGCAACCAGTTACAGGATATGATGAGAAGGAATTCAACTATCATAGCAACAGAAACAACAACAGGTAAAATTTCTAAAAATAATCTAAAGAATTGTGCAGAGTCTGGTTGAAGAAAACTCTATAACCTCCTCAGGGACAAAGTGGGAGATTTGAAGGATATCATATTCCTAGATAAGATTATGGGAGTTAATTCATGAATTCAGTGTCATTACATTAAATCACCAGCAGGACTTTCTTTTGGCAAGAAGGCAAGCTGATTCTCAAGTTCATACAGAAAAATTAAAAAGTAAGAATGGCCAAGCACATTTCTACTATTAAAACAAGGCCGTGTAAATTAAAATAGTATTATACTGGCACATAATTGGACAGCCCAATGTATCAGAATAGAATCCAGATATAAACCCAGGTGCATGTGGAAATTTAGGGTCTGATGAAGGCATTATCATCAGGCAGTAGTGAAGAGAAAGATTGTTCACACAGCTGGGTAGCCATCTGGAAGCAGGTATTGCATCACACATACCTAACATCCTAGACCAAAGTGGTTTCCAAATGGATTAAAGATTTAAATGCATAAAATCTATAAATGATTATAAAAACTAGAGGAATCTTAAAGAATAATTTTGACTAGGAGAAGGCTTATCTAAGCATGCCACAAAATATAACATTTTGACATCATGAGAATATTGATAAATTCAACTATGTTAAACATTCTTTATGACAAAAACAAATACAAATGATCTAGAAAAAATATTTAAAACCCATATTACAAAGGACTGAGTTTTGTACTATGTGGGTGGTTTTTACAGATTGTTTGGGGACAAACCAAGAATCCACTAGAAATACAGGCAAAAGGCATAGGCACATGGTTCAGAGGAAAGCACACACAAGCAGCCGACACACTCAAAAAGACGTTCAACTGTTTTTTTTTTTTGTTTTTTTTTTTTTGTAATTGGAGAAATGCAAATTATACAACTTCACTGCAATGCTAATTTTCATCAGTCAGATTGACAGAGATCAGAAAAGTTTGAAAGCACAGTGGGTTGGCCAGTTTGTGGAGAAAGGGACACTCTCTGCTGTAGGAGAGTAAATTTCTGTGTTCTCTGAAGCCACTGGGTTTGTGCTTTGAGATTTTATGACTGCAATTTCAGAAGAATGGTTGGAGAGGAACCCGGATTTCAAGACATAAAGGACAGAGCTCTGCGACTATACCACATGGCACAATGCTACTCTGACGCTACAGCTGTGTCACAATGCAAGCATTGTGCAATGGGGAGTAGCAGCCTGTATCACATAATAGTGATCTGCAGTTACCTACTGTAACTTGCACCCTTGGCTGATAATTTACTTAATTCCCATGAAAGACCTCTTTCTTCAATTCATTCATTCATTCATTCATATGATCAATATTGTGGTGAGCTAGGTCTTAGGAATTCTTTCATCCTGTACCTGTATTCCAATTCTTGTCTGAGGCATAGCTTGTTCTGACCTGCCTACCATAGACACGATGGCCTGCTCTCATACTCCTCAATATTGATTTGTTTGCCAACTCACCTCTGGCCTTATGAACCAGGGCCTTGGGTTATTATCCATCTTTCTTCTTATCCTGTTCCTGTGGGACTGACTAGCTGGGATTATTGCCCACCATGTCTCCAGCAAAGTGACACAGTGTGGTGACATTATGCCTAAGACACTATGGGGCATCTGCTGTCCCAATCATAGGGTGTTAATTCAAAAATAAGTATGAATTGATAACCTCCTAAGGCACAGAAGTAGAGTTACAACACTTAACAAAAGAGAGAACTTTTTTATTCTGATGGGATGAGGTTGTAAATATTCAACTTGAGAACTACTGCCCAGGAAACATGGAGCTTGCTGTCTGACAGGAGCCTTTCAATTAAGGCTGAGAAGGACAGACCACCTGGAAGTGTGACTGGTGCACAAATGCACAATAAAAGATGCATTTGGTGAAGTGAAGCAGGCATGCTGGGCTGCCCTGTAAAATCTCCCCAGGAAAGGCTGGGAGGAAGTATAAGTAAGGGAGGAAACCCTGTGTCCAATGGCTCTGAAGAAGCTGCAACAGAATGGGCAAAGATGAGGCCAGCTACACATGATGGCCCAACTGAGAGGGAAGACCTCTGTAATGGAAGGGAATTCTCCCCAGAGTTCTGCAGAGCGACTTCAGACAATCCCAAGGATGAAATCAGGAGAGAATAGTAACCTAAGATTTTTGAAATCAAGAGGGTCAAAACTTAATGCAAAACAGGAGATAGAGAAATACAGAGTGTGTGAAAATCTTCTTTGTCAAAAAGTAAAACGGGCATGTTCACAGGAGCAGGGTTCTTTTTTGCGTTTATAATTGATAATTGAATGGGTTTTAATTATGCATTGAGTGATAAATGTTCATTGGTATGAACTGGAGAAAAGAAAGTCTTTTTGTGAGGATATGCATGTCCCAAAAGACTAAGAATTAAAAAACTGTCTACGGGTACAATTTCTTTTTACATATAATGAGGAAGTGGCAGAAGGGTCATTTTAACCTCAGGAAAAGAGATTAGGGGAATGGATAAATCCCACGCTATTCCAAATGGTGTGATTATTGATAACAGTCTTTACCCTAGATCCTTCCTTCTACACATTTCTCAACTCTAGGCCTGGCTGCAGGGAGCTGATAAGGACATCAAAGATCCAAACTACTGCAAATGCACATTGTTCAGCTTCCATCATTTAATTCACCGTGGCTGGTATTGACTAAATGCCTGAAGTGTCAATCATAATATCTAGTGCTTTACATACTTTATCTGATTCTAAATAAGAGTTTAAAGTGAAAGTATTATAAACATTGTCAATCTACAGAGAGGGAGACTCCCTAAAAGAAAACAATGTATTTGGAAATAGGCATCGGAGTGAGAATACGTGAGCCATAGTAAACTATGTGAGTATATAGTAAAAAAGGGCAAAGGTTTTTAAAGGAAAACAAGGAGAATTACATAACTGTTTTTAAATAATTATCCTTGGCTGTAGGAGTCAATAATAAGGGTGGCCCCAGTCCAAGGTTAAATAGGCTATTGCTGGGTAGATGTTTTTGCAGAAGTATTTTTGCATATGTGTGCAACGTTTTGGTTTTTGCAGAGTCTTCCACCATAGATCGTGCATGAGAACCCTCCCTTCATGGCCATTCTCAGCTCTATTTGTCAGAGAAATACAAGGGACCCTAGTTTGATTCTTGTAATTTCACAACACAGCAACGTACATACCTTGGAAGTGTATAGCTCATTGTGTTATCATAGGGTGACACACCCACCAGGGAACTGCCACTTGGGACAATAAATGGAACATCCTTAGGATTCCAGAAGCATTCTTCCTGTCTTTTTCCAATGACTATTTTGTTTCTCTCTCTCTCTTTTTTTTTTTTTTTTGATACAGAGTCTCAAGCCATTGACCCTGGGTAGAGTGTTGTGGTATCACAGCTCACAGCAACCTCCAACTCCTGGGCTTAACTGATTCTCCTGCCTCAGCCTCCCAGGTAGCTGGGACTACAGGCGCCCACCACAATACCCGGCTATTTTTGGTTGTAGTTGTCATTGCTGTTTGGCAGGCCCGGGCTGGATTCGAACCCGTGAGCTCTGGTGTATGTGGCTGGTGCCTTAGC
The DNA here is from genome assembly GCA_963574355.1 of Loris lydekkerianus. Classification (NCBI taxonomy): domain Eukaryota; kingdom Metazoa; phylum Chordata; class Mammalia; order Primates; family Lorisidae; genus Loris; species Loris lydekkerianus. The sequence goes on from CAUYPK010075315.1 coordinate 5,509, forward strand.
CGCTTGAGCTACAAGCGCTGAGCCTATTTTGTCTCTTCTCTCTTCTTTGTAAAAGTTATCACTATTCCAACCTCTAACATCACAGACTGATTACACCTGTTTTTGACCTTTGTATAAAATGGAATCACACAGGTTACACTGTTTTGTGTCTGGCTTATTTTCCTCAGCATTATGTTTGTGATATTTATTCTTCTTGTTCCATTTTAGTAGTAATTAACTCACTCTCATTGCAGCATTCTAATGTATGAATTTATTTATTGTACTGTAATGAACACACAAAAAGTTTCTATTATTTGGCTACTATTATGACTTTTTATGAACATTATTGTGTACATCTCTTGATTAAAACATTTATGTATCCTAGGTTATATCTCACGGTAAAATTGTGGATCATAAGGTGTATCCATGTTGGTTTGGGGCCCGTAGCTTGGTGGTTAGGGTGCCAGCCATGTACAGTGAGGCTGGAAGGTTTGAACCTGGCCTGGGCTTGCTAAACAACAATGACAACTGCAACAAAAAAATAGCTGGGTGTTGTGGCGGGTGCCTATAGTCCCAGCTACTTGGAAGGCTGAGGCAAAAGAATCGCTTAACCCCAAGAGTTTGAGGTTGCTATGAGCTGTGACACCACAGCACTCTACCAATGGTGACATAGTGAGAGTCTGTCTCAAACAACAACAACAACAACAACAACAAAGGTGTGTACATGTTATGTTAATAGAAACTATCACATACTTTTTCCAAGTGGTTATATACCGTCTTACTCTGCCACCATCACTGTCTGAGATCTCCTCCCCACCTCTCCAACACAGCATCATCAGCCTTTTAAACTATAACTATTCTGGCAAGTATGTGGTAATATTTCATTGAGGTTATTTATTTATTTATTTTTGAGACAGAGTCTTACCCTATTGCCCGGGCTAGAGTGCTGTGATGTCATAGCTCACAGCAACCTCAGACTTCTGGGCTCAAGTGATCCTCTTGCCTGAGTCTCTCCAGTAGCTGGGACTACAGGCGCCCACCACAATGCATGACTAGTTTTTCTATTTTTATTAGAGATGGTATCTTGCTCTTGCTCAGCCTTGTTCCTTTGAATTATGTATGAACTCTGGATTTTGATACACCATTTTTACCTTTGGTTTTGCACCTCATGCTGGAGAACCACACCTGGTACTCTTCTTTGGATAAAAGGTTTTTAATACCCTATTTTACTGTTCATATGGAGTTTGGGACAACCTGAGGAGTGTTGTGGAGAACACTGGGATGTCGGTCTGGAGCTTGTTAGTTATGGCAAGCTTTCTGACCTGTGTCGAGTCACTTAGCTGCTTTGGGTCTCAGTTTCTTTCTATATAGATTAAAATTAAGTTAGTTTAAAGTTATAGGATCTGCATGATCATCTGAAGTGGAGACATCCTGATTGTGAGACACTCCTCCGCTCCTGTTGCTATCTTCTGTCCTTCATGCTTCATCTTTTTTTTTAAAAATTTCAGATTAAGATGAGGGTACAAATGATTAGGTTACATTGTTTGTTAGGTAAAGATCAAGTTGTAGTTCAGCCCTTCACCTAGGGGGTGTGCTGTACTCCCTTAAATTGAGCCTATTAGGTGAGTTTATTGATCCCCTTTCCCTCCTCCCCTCCCTCCCACGGTAATTAATTGTGTTTTTCTCTCATGTTGGGGTGTAGACACTTGTCTGTTGGTTTCATATTAGCATTGAGCACGTTGGATACCTGCTTTTCTATTCTCATGATATATTACTAAGAAGAATGTTCTTCAACTCCATCCAGGTAAATACAAAGATGTAAAGTCTCCATCTTTTTTTTTATGGCTAGTCTTTCATGGTATCCATATACCACAGTTTATTAATCCATTCATAGCCTGGCTGTGTCTGTGAGACCAACTTCAAATTGTCCTGTTTTTTTTTCTTACTGCAACAGGCAAACCTCTACCCAGGTGTACTAGCTCATTACCTGTTTCTGTGTCTTTGTGAAGATTTCTGTATAAGAAGGTAAGTGCAGGGACTAAAGGAGATTATTCTCTCTCTTCTGAATAATCAGAACCACACTTCTCAGCACTTAATACTGTGCTACCTTCCATGTACTCTTTTGTTTTACGAGTCGGGACACTACATGGTATATTTTTATGCACATAAAGTTATAACGCAGTCGATGTTAAGACCAGTCTTCAAAAGAAAAATAGCAAATTCCATCAACATTTCAAGTGTTTGGAAAAGCACAAAGCCACTCTTGCAATATTTTAATTAATGATAGGTATGATGTTTGGATTGGGTGGGCTGGGAGGTCACTTTATGTGTGTATATGACCCTCAGGTTTATTGTAGGATCAGTTAACCAAGGAACATGCTTTTCCTTGCCCTAAGTCATTGTCATTCTTCACACTCTAAGGGTTGAACCCCTCTTTCTTGGAGGTCTAGAGGTGGTTTTACACAGGGAAGAAGCCATTAGGAAAATTTTCAAATACTGTGTTGAGAAAGACTCTCAAAAATACAAGCAGAAACAGTTGATGGTACAAACTGAAAGTGCCATAGGGAAGAAAAGTCAGTAGGCGTGAAAGATGGTAGAAATATTACTATTTGTCAAAGAATTAAAACAGCAAATGATGTGCACATTAGGGTAATGCATTTAGAAGGGAAAAAAGGGAAACTAGACAAGAGAGGGTACTTATGATCGGATGCTGCAAAGAAACAAGAAATTTATGCATAAGCTCTGGATCTGCAGGAAATCTAGTTTTGTATTATAAATTCAAATAGGTGATATAGTATAATCTTCTGTAAATATAATTCATGTCTAAATGATTCTGTGGTAAAAATTACCTGTGGCCACTTCTACTGAGGTCTTTGAAAACAAATAAGTTCTAAGGTGTCAGTAATGGATTAAATCATCTAAGTAATTTATGATAATTAGAATAGTAATATGATATGATAATAGAACAAAAATATCTACAAATAGAAAAAAACAAAATGAAACAAAACAAAAATGAAAAACAAAAACAAAAACAAAAACAAAAAACCTCACCCTGCTTATTAGGACAGCCAGAATTTTCAGGGGAAGAATGTGGAAGTCTGTGCTTTTTTTATCCAGTGAGACACATCTGTGCTGTTTTAGTCATTAGCGCACCAGCCTCTGACACAGGCTGGGTTCGAAGGTACAGCCTACTTTGGATGTGACTTATGCTAAATGGAACATATCAGACATGTTAAGGCAAAATGAGCAGAAAGTCATTAGCCTGGGGTCATTTCTGTACTTTGGAATCCTTATATGAGAAAACCGAAACTTAACTTAGAGGATTCCTTGTGACTGATTGATTTTGAATTGATTTCCAGCCAGTTACAGACAGCCAACTAGCTGATTGGTTGTATGCCAGAGACCACCCATAAAATCATACCCTAGTAAATGAAATGCCTGGTTGTAGCCAATCTAGTAATCTCTTTGCTTTGCTTTTGTTTCCAGCCTGTAAAAGCCCACTGCTCATGTCGCTGCCCTGGAATTCTCTGATCTTCTTCCAGTTTTGAGTTTGCCTGATTCAGAAATCTTTCTTTGCTCAAACGAACTCTATTGCATTTATTTTGGCTAAAGTTTGCTTTTAACATATGTGAGGGGAAAAGGGAAATTTCAAAGGGGAAGAGCTCTCAGCCTTCCCTGCTTGTTTAGATCCTCTTCCCTGGCCAGGTCTGCCTTTGTTTCCTTGAGGTGGACTTTCTGCTGTTCTACCTGGAGTTTTGGCCCCAGTGTGGTTTCCCAGGCCCATTTGGCCTTGAGACAAGAAGGATTAATTCTGATTAGCAACATGATTTCTTTGCCTATTGTCATCCACATCTTGATGTTGTGGGCTGGTTGCCTGTATGGTCCCCCTAATTTGGCAGCTCATTTTTTTTTTTTTTTCCATTTGAGGTTATTTATTCAAGACAAACGAAAACACGTCACCACATTAGTTATCCATTGTTGTGTAGCAAATTACTACAAAAAGCTCACAAAGAACTCACACCTCCCAGCTCTCAGTCCTATGAGCGCGAGTCCAGGACAGAAAGACCCTGTGTTCTGCTCAGGGTCTCCCAACGCTGATGTCCAGGGTTGGTCGGCCTGACTCCTTGTCCAGAGGCTCTGGAAGGATCTCCTGCGATGCTCACTCTGTTTGTTAGCCAAATGCAGCTCTTGCTGGTTGTAGGACTCAGGTCTCCATTCCCTGCTGCTGCCCCCAGCTCCTCCGTCCTGCAGGCCACCTTCATCCTGGCACAAGTCCTTCACCCCTTCAAGGTCAAGTTCTTCTCTGATTCCCTCTTCACCACCAGCTGGAGAAAACCCTCCTAAGAGCTCATGTTATCAGACAATTCCTGCCTGTACTCAGGGTCTGACAATCAAGTCCACAAACCCATCCTAGGAAGAGTGCTTTGAAGCGTGAGCTAGGCACAGTGTCAGCATGTAGCGTCTCAAGGGGAGTGCCTCGAAAGTAACCGTGGTGATATTCAGCAATGAGGCATGTAGAACTTTTTCTAGGATGAGTTTTCAAACTTAATTGTCTGACTGCATAATCTTTCTTTTGCCACATAACGTACCTTGATCCTGGAGTGGTTATCTCGGCATATTCACAGGTTCCACTCACCCTCAAGGTCAGGGTTATTCAAGGGCAAGGGGCTTAGGAGTCATTCTTAGTATCTGCCCATAACAGTCACCGAAAAACTGCTACAAGAATGTTCAAAGAAGCCTCAATCATAAAAGCCAAGATGCTGATGCCAACCAGACGCTCAGCTCAGCGCCTCGTGCTGAAGCCACAATAGGTACCTGCATGGTCCCCGCAACGGGTCCAGAAGGGACTGTTAGAAACATCATAGGGCTGAGACTCATCCCCACAGGGCACAGGGTAACAGCCCTGAGCTCACTGTGCACTGCAGTATGGTGTCCTCAATGGGGTTCTCAGACAGAAAAAGGACATTAGGTAAAAAAC
>CAUYPK010075316.1:0-14704 GCA_963574355.1 Loris lydekkerianus
GGGAAAGGGCCAAGGAAGGGGAAGGGAGGGGGGAGGTTTTGGTGGAGGGAGGGTAATGGGTGGGGCCACATCTATGGTGCATCTTAGAATGGGTACAGATGATTGCACTAATGTACACAGCTATGATTTAACAATAAAAAATAAAAATTAAAAAAAAGAAAATAGAAGGAAAAAAATAATAAAAAACAATGAAGTTAGATTTGTTTTACAGAAAATATACCACTAGGAAAAAAAAATAGGTAGAGGGGAATTCATGGGAAAATAATTAGTTAAAAATAATATAAGAAAATTCCCTGATCACTTCTTGATTGGCCTTTCAGCTAAGATCAAGTATAGAAAATTCCCTGAAATAACTATAAGACTTTCTAGAAGGAAAGTGCATATCGAATGTCAAACATATTGCATGAGGAAAAATCAAGTAAAACATCAATACCACCAAGTGTTTGTGACTGTTTATCCATTTTTGTTTTTTAACTCCTGACTGCTAGGATAGACTCACTGGCACCATATGACACAGCAGTGGGTGAAAGGTATTTTCTGCCCTACTTTAGCCTATTTGCATGGACCAAATCAACAAGGATGAGAGAACAGTGAATGGTAATCATTGGTCTAAGGAACGATATTAGTAAAGGATACGTTAGCATGAAAGATGGATGTTCTTAAACTATGAGATAATTCTCTCAGTCAGCAGTTGTCTACTTCCCTGCTCAGGCAGTGGAACCAGTTTTGGCCCCTTGGTACCCTGTTAATGTTTCCTTCATGTACCCCAATATCAACAAATCAGCTAGAGGACTCATTGTAAGGTGAGGAAGCACAAAGTAGGTTATTCTTGTCTTCTTAAGTTATACTATTAACATAGGCTTCTTACTAATAGTTCTGTTCAAGTACCTGGATAATTTTGCTTTTTTTTTTTTTTCCAGGGGGAAAAATCTGATGGAGTTTTTAAATGTCCTTTTCAATTGGGGTTTAAGAAAATAGCAAGTACATTTTTTCCAAATATTTAAACAAATAAACATGATATGTGTAAGACTTGTGTGCGATGATTAATTTTATGTGCCAATTTGGCTGAGCTAAGGGATGCCCATATAGCTGGCAAAATTTTGTTTCTGTTTGAGTCTGGGAAAGTGTTTCAGGAAGAGAATAGCATTTGAGCAGGTAGATTGAGTAAATATCACCCTCACCATTGTGGGTGAGCATCATCCAATCAGTTGAGGGCCTGAATAGAGCAAAAAGGAGGAGGAAGGGTGAATTTGCTCCTTTTGCTTGAACTAGAATGTCCATCCTCTCCTGCCTTCGGATGTTGGTTACTGGCACTCCCAGTTTTCAGGATGTCAGATTATGTGCACCAGAACTTACACCATCGGCACCCTTCCCCTGGTTCTTAGGTGTTTAGCTAGGACTAGAATTAAACCATCAACTTTCTTGGGTTTCCAGCTCACAGATGGCGGAGTGTAGGATTTCTCAGCTTTCATAATCATGTCAGCTAATACCTCATGATAAATTTCTATGTACCTGTATATGACCTATGTCCTGTTTCTCTAGAGAGCTCTAGTATATTGTTTTATGTTTGAATATTACCTTCCCCTAATCTAGTTTTCATTTTGCACATCCCATAATTTTCTATTTTATGAGATAAAGTGAATTGACAGAATGTAATATACTGGTTATATATATATATATATATATATATATATATATATATATATAGTTTTGAAACCTTATGATATTAAATATATTAGGCAAATAATAAAACTAGAAATGCTGGGTAAAGTTAGGACAAGTTTTCAAATATTTTCTGCTTTCATTTCTTAGAGCTATTTTACTAATAGAGAGGAGTATATCTATAGGAGCAATGATGCTTGCTCAGAACTCATTAGTCAACAAAGAATGTGTTGTTTCACTCACTTCCTTAAGGGATCTTGACTATTCTGTCACAATTCAAGTAGCATACATTATTGTACTGTTCTCTTGGGTGCCTACTGCAAAATTCCTTAAGCTTTCCATGGTCAATTGCTGAAAAAAAAAATTTGATAGGCATTTTGATCAAGAACTGGAAACATTACATCAGACAGAAATATTTTGTTTGAAATATTGTATTCTTTGTTCAGAAATTTTAAATAACAATTCCAAAGACAAAATTAACTGAACTTGAAGAAAATTAAACCATGTTGTTCATGATGCAACTTTGCATTGTTTTGAGCCAATAATCACTTGGCATCCTTTTCTGATTCTAACGAGATATATACTGCTGCACTGAAGATATTAAAACACACACACACACACACACACACACACACACACACACACACACACACAGAGAGAGAGAGAGAGAGAAACTTCTTTATTTTCTCTTTTTAAAAGTTTAGCCCTGATTCTTAAGCTATGGAGTGGAGGTACTGAAGCTATAACTTTACATAGAAGAGGCCTTCCTGCCTTCATGGCATGCTACAGTTTCATTTTAATTACTTTACAAATCTTGTAATTTGTTTTGTTTATTAGTACTTGATCCTATTTTGTATTATATACCCCACAGGCTGCAGTGCAATGAAAAACAGTACAAATGCCTGTAATTCACTTTACCTGTTATGGTACACACACCCTATCTGGCCATATGTAGAGTTCTTTACCACCAACACAATTCACCCACCCCATCCACTAACACAGCTAACTCTTCTAGTCGTTTCTCCCTGTCTGCTACAAGGGCAGTTGAAATTCTATACTCTAAGTTAATTGAAGACCCCTTCCCAACATGATCCTCTGCAAACTTAAGTCAATAATTTTGGGGTGTGAGATAGATGTTGTTGGTGAACAAACTGACCTGCAAGGCAATTACATTGATCCCAAGAAAATGAGAACAATCCCTACTGGTCTGGGGATGGAAGACAGAATAATTGTTTGTCATCTATTGGTTTCTAAAGTTTTCTACTGAAACAATGACATTGGAATTATTAGAGGGTTTCAACTTATTATACTGCTTGATTCAAAAAACAACTGTAAAATATAGGTAGTTTAAATTAGTTTGGGATAATTCCATTGAATATTTATGCAATAATCTTTCTGGTTTAATCTTGGAAATATTTTTGTTCTGGCTGTTTATGTAGATTAAATTAGGCATTAAATGTTCCTATTACTATCTCTTGTCCAATCTTAGATTTCAGTTGAACCATCTCTTAGCCCCTTGGGAGGATTCATTGTTACATTTCAAGTATGAATACTTTTACGTGATTAAAACTTTGGATTGAATTTTGAATAGCTCTACCCTTTCCTCACTTTAAGGGGCTACAAGTCAATGACAATTAAATTGTTTTTGAACACAGCCATTCACGGGTCCTGAAAACAGAATGTAGATGTGCAATTTCTGAAAAATTTGAGCAGAGTTAGAAAGTCCAAACTATTTGATATGAAAGCACATGTTGTGGTCATAGTGATCCAGCTAATTAGATAGTGCCTAGCTCTCAAGCACAGCCTAAGAGCGCAGGTCTCATATTCCTTTTAAATTACTCAAGCATTGAACACTGCAGCATGGATGAAACTGTTCTACTTTAGTAGATATCCATACCAAAGAGGTATTTAACACCATCTTCCTACCCCTCACCAATCATAGCAGAAAATTTGGTGGTTGTTTCAACATTTAAGTAAAAAAACATACTAAGACCTACAAATAAGAATTAGAAAATTTCACTTAGTCTGAGGATATCTTTCCTTCTTGCACTGAGACGTAACTTATGACAATAGAAGTAAGTTAGGAAAACTGTACACAGAGACAAAAACTCCAAACAGACCTAATCTCATTTGGACTATTCACTAAATTTCAAAATTTCACAGTTGTTTACTGTCTGTCCAGAGGTGTGGCTTAACTCAAACCCTGTTAGATTTAAAGAACTGGATATTTTAACAATTATGAATAAAATTAAGAGTTGTTAATTTAAAATGACCCTCAAAAGACTGACAGGTAAAAGTGTATTTAGAAATAGATTTATAGCCTTAAATCTCATGGGAGTAGCTCCTTAAGGATTTCTATTTCAATTCAGTTCATATCATTGTAGTCCTCTCTCTTACACATAACAAGCCAGAACTCATCATTGTCATTTCCCCACTAGTTGACAAGTTCTCTTTAACCATAACGTACTTGTGATACTTCCCAATGATTTCCGATTAAAGCCCACTGACACCTGTGTGTTTGCTTTGAGACTTGATTGTTGAGTACCTTTAGAACTGTGGGACATTTGCTCTCAGCCTGGTTGGTGGTACACTTACAATGCAAAGCAAGGTCCAAGGCTTTCTACATGGCATGAATATAAAAAGGAATATGATTTGATGAAGCTGAGAAGAGAGAGATGAAATGGAAAAACTGGACCCCTGCTTCCCTGAAGTCCTGTGGCTGTCAATACATCCGCTGATCTTCCTGAAGTGAATTTATGGCATATAATCAAGTGTGATTTCTCCTGATTACCTCAGAACTAATTAGGGAGTACCTCCCACCAAAGACTGCCATCTAATTAGAAGTATCTGGTAAGAACGTATTTGCATATCTTCAAGTCATTTTATATCATGAGCACACTGAACTGATGAAAACTGACATTTACCATAAAATTAAAATGCAGTGCCTTGAAACCAGGAGTCATCAGAAACTCACAGCTGCAGATTTGGGATACTGTTTTAATTGCTGAAATAGGGTGACTTTGCTTCATGAAGTAAATCAGGGCATGAAGCATGAGGAATATAACTACGTAGAGGTCAGAATATCACAGCCAGAGGCAGATCTGAAGACACTGTGATTGATGTAGGCAGATAGATCTCCTGATTTCAGTTTCTAGCTCTTCTCTTCCCTTGAGATTTATATATCAAAATTTCCAGCAGGGGTGCCCAACCTTTCTTTTTTCTGCCACACATTAGAGGATGAAGAACTATCTTGAGCCACACATAAATATACAGACACTAACAAAAGCTGAACAACAACAACAACAACAACAAAAAACAACTTTGTATAATTTTTGTAATATTCAGCACTACAGATAAGCAAAACAGGCCCCAAATAATCTTCATGTGGCCTATGGGCCACAGGTTGGGCACTGCTAATAAAGAAAAATATTTCTCTCTCTCTCTCTCTCTCTCTCTCTCTCTCTCTCTCTCTCTCTCTCTCTCTCTGTATCTCTCTCTCCCTCCCTCCCTCTCTTTCTCATTCTTGATTTCTCACTCTATTTTACCTTTAAAAATGTATTCATTCCCTTTTTTAATCTGTGGCAAATGCTTTATTATTTACAATACTTGCTGTGGGAGAGGCAATAAATGTTTTAGTGATATAATGTATGTCTCTCAATGTTTTCTTTTGGATAGAAAGAAATTTTATTTTATCACTATTATTGCTAGTGCAAATTTATTTGGCTTATAAGAAGTTGTGTTATATGTATATAGCATAGTAATAAAGTCAGTATATACAGGGTGTCAATCACCTGAGTACAATACATTTTTGTTAAATATAGTCTCTGTTTTACCTTTGTTGTACCATTTCTACTAATTGGAGAATTACCACTAGTGATTATAATGATAATGGTTTTTAGACATGAGAGGCTCAGAGAAAAAAGCAGTTTTGCAGTTGATTCTCAGAAGCATGCCATCATTTCATGTGCCTGTATTTTCCAACTAATAATTACAAAGAATATCATTATAGTTACAGCAACAACTGCCACTTACTATGTGACAAACACTATCCTGTGTTCTTCACATGTATAAATTCACTTAATCATTAAAATTCTCTGAAGTGTATGCTTTTATTATCCCTATATTAGTGATTAGGAAACTGATCATAAGAGTAATAGAATAATTTTTTCAAGATCACTCAGCTTTCAAAGAAATTCAGGAATTAAACTCGGCCAACCTCACTCCAGAATCTGAGCTCTAAGCACCTGCACTTTTCTTGCTAGTTGCTATTTCTTCAATATGTTATTCACAGAGACACCGATCACATACATAGTGATTAGGTTAGGATTGGCCAGTGACTCAGTCAAGCCAATCAGTTTCCTTTCCAGGACTCTTGATGCAGCTATTGGGAAAAAGACATTCCTTTGTGTCCAGAATTGCTAACCCTATGAACACTGTATTTAGAGCAGCATCTCTTAATCTACATGGATAAAAACTAAATAATATAGTAAAGAAATAGTAACTAGGTTAACTATGTTCAGATCTTAAATTCCACTTAAAACATGAGTGATCTGGAATAAATTATTCCATTTCTCTATATCCACTTTCCTAATCATTAATATGGAAAAATAAGATCACTTGCTTATTGCTTATAATGAATGCAATAAATAGAAGAGCAAAATCGACATATGGATGGCAGAACAGTAAATCAATAATAGAATAGAATTCAAGACCTTGGGTGAGGTAGGGATTCAGCCATATCTGAAGATATGAAGCAGGCACCATTGTTTTCATGCCATTTCTGTATCCATCTCTCTTCAGATTAACAGCTGTGAGAGTATTTTCTGTCATGAACGCTGCAAATACACTGTGATAGTAAAAAAATGATCAGGGAGAGTCACATGTGCCCAGAGAGCCTAGGTATTGTCCTTTGCAATAAGGAATAAGATTAGATGATGGGCTGTACCAGAGCATCTCCAGAAGGGGAAATGCAACACCTTTGTCTCCCAGAATATGAACCATGGAGCTTACATTTGTGTTAAATAATGCATTTGAAAAATACTGTTGATTAGTCCCTCCATTGTCTTAAGAACATCTGAGGAACCAAGAAATTAGTATAAGAAGGCTATACATTTACGATTTATGCTACTTTGTAATTTATAAAGTAGATTTACTTTTGTATTTTGTCCTCAAAATAACGATTTGAGATTCCTACAGAATGTTTTATTATTTCCATTTTACAAATGAGAGTAGAGGGATACAAGAAATTTGAACTGTAAAGCAAGATATACCCACAACTACGTAATTCCTGAAGTAAAAAGATTGTCCTTTCATAGTGTACATTTTTTAGTGTTTTTTTTTTTTTTTTTTTTTTTTTTTCTTCCTGCAGTTTTTGGCAAGGGCTGAGTTTGAACCCACCACCTCTGGCATATGGGGCTGGCACCCTACTCCTTTGAGCCACAGGCGCTGCCCCAAGTGTACATTTTTTAACAATGGCAGCTCTGGGTAGCATTTGTCTTATTTATAAATGTGGAATTCATAGAGAGTCACTGCACAACATCCCTCATATGATATTCATAACTACTATGGATACTGATTCTTTTTAGAAGTTGCAGACTATGTAGGCAACAAAACAATGAGCACATGAATCTGGAAGATCTACATGCATAAAATCCTTTTTTGTTATAATATGAACTCTTCCTTTAGAAAACACTTTTAAAGCACTTAAAGACTTAACTGGAGGTCTATTTTAAGGCATATTAAGTATTTTACTAAACTATAATTCAGTGTTCATAATAACAGTGAAGATACTCAATATTAGTAAACATAATCAATATCCAAGCAAATTCAGAGGGAACATGACTGTTAAATACCAGTTGGCTGAATGTATTAGTTTCCTATTCCTCCCATTGCAAAATTATAATGCAATTTATAATATTTCAGTTATGGAGGTCAGAAGTCTGAAATAGGTCTCATGTGGCAAAAGGCAAGATTTGGGCAGAGCGTCCATAAATAGTGATGGAAAACGTGTATGTACAAATGCAAGCAAAGGAAGAAAATTGGACCCCTAATATTAAACCATACACAAAAGTTAACTCAAAACAAAGCTTGAAATGTAGTGGATAAAACATCAAAACTCCGAGGAGAAAACACAGAGGAAATAATTCTTTACAATGGTCTTGACAATGGTTTCCTAGATATAACACCAAAAGCATAGACAACACAAGAAAAAATAGACAAGAATGGGGGTGGAGCAAGATGGAAAACCAGAAGCATAGTTCAGCTGAGCTCTCCTAGAATGACTGTGGAAAAACAGAGAACCCAGCCATACCTGATGCAGGGACCTTACCCAGAGTCATAGCAAAGGGAGCATAATGAGGAGATGGTGAGCTGGATACAACATAGGATCCAGAGCAGTGGAAATCTAATCAATTAGGCAAGTGATTGTAACCTGCTAGGATTGGCTGGCCCCCCACAGAGTTCTGGGATGAGAGGAAGCCTTTCAGTACTTCTTAGTTGTTGGGGGAAGCTGCATTGAGTGGAAAGATTGTAAGAGTAGGTGAACTTGGACAGTATACAGCAACCAGATTTGAATGCTGGTTGTAGTAGATTTGCCATAGGCATTAAGAAGGTCTCAGAGGCTAGGAGGCTGCCTTTGTGGGAAGATCATGAGAAGGTCTTACCAGAGGCCTAAAGCATGGCCGTCTTAATTCTGCCTGCTGGGATCAGAACTGCAAGCTTGGGAGGCTGAGGGATTCCTGCACCCCACGTGAACTAGTTAGGTAGCACTGTGAGACCTGCCCATGAAGAATTCTTATGAGCTTTAAGATCACAAGCCAGCTGGGTCTGAATGATCAGGAATCTATCAGGCAATCACCCAGGGCAACTAAACATGGAATAAAGACCATAGAGACTGGTGGCTGTGCTCTCTGTCTCCTAAAAAAGCAACAGTGCCACCTCGGGTCCAGGTGGATACAGCATATAATCCACAGCAGTGGAAATTACAACATATTGCAAAATACTGACTTCAATAGCAAGGACTTCTGTTTGAAACCAAGGAGACATGGTGGCTCATGCCCATAATCCTAGCACTCTGGGAGGCCGAGCTGGGTGGATTGCTCTGAGCTCAGAGGTTCAAGACCAGCCTAAGCCAGAGCCAGAGTGAGACCCTGACTGTACCAAAATAAAAAGCCGGGTGCTGTGGCAGGCACCTGTAGTCCCAGCTACTTGGGAGGCTGAGGCAAGAGAATCGCTTAAGCCCAAGAGTTGGAGGTTGCTGTGAGCTATGAAGACAGGGTCCTCTACTGAAGGCCACAAAGTAAGACTCTGTCTCAATAAAAATAAATGAATAAATAAATAAATGAAACCAAGGAGGCAATGAGATGTAAAAATGAGGACAAAGAGATGAACAAAAAGAAAAAACACATGAGAAGGAACCAATAGAAAAATCCAGGCAACATGAAACAAAACAGAGGAACTCCCCCAAGGGACCACGAAGCAGCCACTGCAGAACACTCTATCTATAAAGAATTAATGGACTTGACAAAAAGGGAATTCATTTTTTTATTATTTATTTATTTACTTATTTTGCAGTTTTGGGCCAGGGCTGAGTTTAAACCTGCCACCTCCGGTACATGGGGTTGGTGCCCTACACCTTTGAGCCGCAGGTGCCACCCCAGAAAGGGAATTTAAAATATGGATGATTAAGACAACAAAAGGAATGGACAACAAAATGGACATACAGAACCAAAAGGCAGATGATAGATACATAGAATATGGAAAGGATATTGTGAAGCTTAAGGAAATGAAGAAGGCAATCAGGCAATGTAAAGATGCAGTGGAAAGTATCAAAAATAGGTTAGACCACAGAGAATAAAGAACCTCAGATCTAGAGGATAAAGTTTTCAAGTTAACCTAGGTAGTTAAAGAGGCAGAAAAGAAGAGAGAGAAAGCAGAACAGGCACTTAGAATACTACAAGACTCCATGAACCATTCAAACTTATGAATAACAGGGATTCCTGAAGGTGAAGAAGACTGTCCCAAAGGAATGGAAGCCCTACTGGAGACTACCATAAATGAAAACCTCTCATGTTTTACTAAAGACTCTGACACACTCCTTTCAGATGGATATCAGAACCCCAGATCATTTCAACTCAAACAGAGCCTCTCCAAGACACATTGTAATGAATCTGTCCAAAGTCAAGATGAAAGAAAAAATTCTCCAAGTAGCCAGGAGTGTCAACTGACTTACAGAAGCAGAGTCACTAGGATGACATCAGACTTTTCAAATGAAAACTTCCAAGCCGGAAGACCATGGTCATCCACCTTCAGCATTCTAAAACAAAAGTATTTTCAGCCCAGATTTCTGTTTTCTGCTAAACTAAGCTTCAAAATTGATGGAGAAATCAAATCATTTGCAGATATACAAGCACTGAGGAAATTGGCTACAGGAAATACTTAGAACTATTCTCAACACTGACCACCAGCAAAGTAAACATCGAGAAGCTAAAAGTCAAAACTTAGCTTCCACATGGTGCAAAGCATAAAACTACAAACAGACTTTCACAAAAGAAGATGAATAGAACTCCACCATACTTATGAATTCTCTCAATAAATGTCAATGGACTGAATTCACCACTGAAGTGGCACAGGCTGGCTGATTGGATAAAAATACATAAGCCATCTATATGCAATCTCTACAAGACACACCTAGCCTTGAAGGACAAATCAAAACTCAGGGTTAAGAGATGGAAAACAGTATTTCAAGCAAATGGAAATCAGAAGAAAGGAGGGGTTGCAATCTTTTTTTTTCAGTGGATTTAAAGCAACTAAAGTTAAGAAAGACAAAGATGGACACTTTATACTAGCCAAAGGAACAATACAACAAGAATACATTTCAATTTTAAATATTTATGCACCCAATTTAAATGCTCCCTGACTTAGGAAACAGACCTTGATGAGTCTGAGTAATATGATACCCCAAAAGGACTTTAACAACCTTCAGCAAAACTGGACAGGTCCTCCAAACAGAAACTAAACAAAGATACAAGGAGCTTAAATGTGACCCTAGAACAAATGGGATTATTAGATATATAAAGAACACGGCACCCCTAAGCTAAGGAATATACATTTTTCTCATCGGCCCATGGTATATACTCCAAAATCAACCACATCTTATAATACAAATCAAACCTCATCAAAATTAAAAGAATAGAAAATATACTTTGTATCCTCTCAGGCCATATGGCAATAAAGGTGAAACTCAACTCCAACAAAAAATGTTCATCCGAACACAAAGACTTGGAAATTAAATAATCTTATGCTGAATGATAGCTGGTTTGAGGAAGGATTAAAAGAGGAAATAGTTAAAGTCCTCAAAAATAACAACGATGAACATACAAGTTACCAAAACATGTGGGATACAGCAAAAGCAGTCTTAACAGGGAAATTTATCTCAAATAGATACCTGCTTTCAAAAAACAGAAAGAGAGAGCATCAACAAACTTATGAACAATCCTATGGAATTGGAGAAAGAAGAACAGTCTAATTCCAAACTCAGCAGAAAAAAAAAATAATAATCAAAGTTAAATCAGAGTTTAATGAAATTGAAAACAAAAGAATCATTCAGCAAATTAACAAAACAAAAAGTTGGTTTTTCAAAAAAAAATAAATAAAATTGATAAACTTTTGGTCAGATTAACTAGAAACAGAAAAGTAACATCTCTAATAACCTCAATCAGAAACAATAAAGGGGAAATAACAGCAGATACCACAAAGATACAAGAGACCATCTCTAAGTAACTCTGTTTATTTATTTATTTATTTAAATAATAAGGACTACAAGAAAGTCTATGCTTAGAAATTTCACAATGTTGAGGAAATGGATCAATACCTGGAATCATACACTCTCCCTAGACTTACTCAAGAAGAAACAGATCTCTTGAACAGACCAATTTCAAGAACTGATATTGAAGAAACAATAAAAAAAAAAACTCCCAATGAAAAAAAACCCTGATACAGATAGCTGACCCCCAGAATTCTATCAAACCTTCAAAGAAGAGCTTATAACCACACTGCAGAAATTATTCCATAAAATTGGGAAGGAAGGAATCTTCCCCAACACATTCTATGAAGCAAACATGACCCTGATACCAACACCAGGAAAAGACCCAACTAAAAAGAGAATTTTAGACCAATTTCACTAATGAATATAGATACAAAAATTCTCAATAAAATCCTAGCCAATAGATTACAGATACACTTTTAAAAAATCATTCATCATGACCAAGTAGGTTTCATCTAAGACAGGCAAGGCTGGTTTAACAGACACACGTCCTTAACTTCAACAGAAGCAAAAACAAACACTGTACAATTCTCTCAATAGATGCAGAAAAACCATTTGATAAAATTCAGCATCCTTTTCTAATTAGAACACTGAAGAGTATAGGCATAGGTGTCACATTTCTTAAACTGATTGAAGCTATCTATCACAAACCTATAGCTGAATGGAGTAAAACTGAAAACTTTTCCACTTATAACTGGAACCAGACAAGGTTGTCCTCTATCACCACTACTATTCAACATAGTGCTGGAAGTTCTAGCCAATACAATCAGGCAAGAGAAGAAAATAAAGGGAGTCCAAATGGGGACAGAGGAGGTCAAACTCTCACTCTTTGCTGACAATATGATCTTATACTTAGAGAACCTCAAAGACTCACCCACAAGACACCTGAAAGTGATCAAAAAACACAGCAATGTCTCAGGATATAAAATCAATGTCCACAAATCAGTACCCTTGTACTGATGCCAATAACAGCCAAGAAAAGCAATTAATCAAGGACACAATTCCCTTCACAGTAGCTTCAAAAAAAAAATTATATACCTAGGAATATGCATAACAAAAGAGGTGAAAGACTGCTATAAAAAAAATTACAAAACCCTAAGAAAAGAAATAGCAGAAGATATTAATAAATTGAAGAACATACCAGGCTCCACTCAGTGCCTGTAACTGAACAGCTAGGGCACCAGCCACATACACCAGAGGTGGTGGGTTCAAACCCAGCACAGGCCTGCCAAACAACAATGACAACTACAACAAAAAAATAGCCAGGCATTGTGGCAGGCACCTATAGTTCCACTACTTGGGAGGCTTAATAGAATCACTTAAGTCCAAGAGTTTGAGGTTGTTGTGAGCTGTGACACCACAGCAATCTAACAAGGGCAACATAGTGAGACACTGTTTCAAAAGAAAAAAAAAAAAAAAAGAACATACCATGGATGGGAAGAATCAACATTGTTAAAATGTCTATACTTCCCCAGGGGATAGAGAGCAAGATGGTGGCCAAGTAACAGCTTCCCTGCATCTGGGCACCGTGAGTCTGGGGAGATAAGACTCCAGGCATCCCTGGCTGGTGGGATCTGTCGATAATCATCCCTTTGAGGATACAGGGAGGCAGCAAGAGACTTATGGACCCCAACAGGAGGACAAAAACAGTGGAAAACTGGCAAGTGGTCGTGTGTGTTCGATCAGTCTAATCCCACTGGCAGCTGTAAATACAGTAGCAGCAAGAATGCAAACCAGAAAGGTCTTACCTGTGAACTGTTTTGGTGTTTTTGGACTTGGCACTCAGCTGAACTGCCTTGGGGAGAGCTTGAGCAGGACTGCAGAGTATTTTGGGCATTGTCTAGGGCCCCATATTGAGCTGCTGAGCCAGACGGAACTAATAGTGTTTGGCTGTGGGTCACAGGGTGCCATTGTGAGAGAACTGCCCTGACAAGCTCCACCCTCAGGGTCGCAGAACAAGGATCAGGCAGGAGCTAGTAACCTAGTGACTGAGCAGCCCAAAGGCGGGGACTGAGCCACTTTACAGTCTTAACCCTCAGGGGCAGAGTGACACTGGTTTTGGCAAATTGGGTAAGTGGATAGCCACTTCAGCAGTGATCCCAGCAACAAGCACTTTCCTGGGAAAGCTTCTGCTTAGCAAGTTTAGAAGTTTAAAGTGCCCTTTAAGAGGGCTGAAGAGAGATTTAGGCTGTCTAACTTGTGGGATTTGAGAAATCAGCAGAGGCTTCCAGTCATATCAGCATTGTGATTAACATCTCATACCCCAGAAGACCACCTGTTTCCCAACAACATATACATACTGCTTTGTTTTTGGTTGTTTTTTTATGTTGTTGTTTGTTTGTTTTTTCTTTATTTTGATGTTGTTGCTGTTGTTTTGTTTTTTAATTTCAACCTTTTCCGTAGAGAATTTTTCTTTTCTTTTTCTTTCTTTCTTTTCTTTCTCCATTTTTCTAGTTTAAATACAATTTCCCATTGCTGTCTTTTTCAATAACTAGAACTTCATTTTTTCTAGTGTTTCTACCCCTATTATTTGTTTTTTCACCCAATTTTATCCCGTAAAGTTTTCAGTTTGCTTGTTTTGGTTTGATTTATAGCATTTTTGTCTTTCCTCTCTACTTTGTGGAGGTGGGGTTCTGTGTCTGATCAGGTTAGCAAAAAGCTGCTGACCTCAAGGGAACCACCCAACTGGGCACCACCAGAGGTTCTTTTTTTTTTTTAAGGTTGTTCAAAGTACCCTACTGTACACCTATATTGCTCTGTCTCCCTCTTTCTGTGCCTCTCTTCTTTTAGTCAATATTCCCTTTTACCCACCAACTCTCCTTTCTCTATTTTCCTTTTGTTCTTTCTTTTATCCCTTCTTACTCTTCAACCTTCTCATCATTCTGGTCCTGTACTAAAAGGACTCATCAAAATCTTAGTCCACAGGCACGGGAACCTAAAGAGCACGAGGAAGTGAAAGGAAAACTAGGGCAAGGAAATAGATAGAAGAAATCACTCATGAAGAAGAGTCAGCAGAAAACTCCAGGAAACATGAAGAACCAGTCCAGAACAACCCCTACAAGGGACCATGAGGTAGCTACTACAGAGGATTCCACCTATGAAGAATGACAGAAAGGGAATTTAGAATACACATGATGAAAACAATGAAGGAAATGATGGAAACAATAAAGGAAAATAACCAAAAGGAAATCCAAAAACAGAATCAAATAAGAGATGAAC
>CAUYPK010075319.1:0-14393 GCA_963574355.1 Loris lydekkerianus
TGCAAATATATCAGTCTTCCATGTGCTTTAGCACACACTTAAAATTTCTCCATTGTATATATACAAAACTCCTGCCATGTGGGCAGGGCAAAATACATACTTTCATAACAAAACTATAATGTACCTCTCAAGTATGAACAATATACACATAATACATGGTATACAGTATTTACAAAATATAAAATATAATACAAGCTGTTTGTATTTAATTTTTAAAACTCAGTATCTTTTGCACTTGTATATTGCAACAAGGCAAAATTCCATCTCTGTCACCAACTTTCTTTTAATGAGTCCAGGGATTTGGGAAAACCTGTTTTACATACATAGTGAAACCTCATATCTAAGTTTGAACTTTTAGGAGCGTTTTTAAGTGTACTGCCATCAGCTCCTTGTTTTGGTTGGAATTTTCAACAGTGCTTCCCATCCAGTGACTAGGTGGCTTTGGAAGAACACTAGGAGAAGGTGGATCACTAAACTTAGCCCCAGCATAATTTTCCTTTTGACTTACTTCAGTTAGAAATGCTGATTTCTTCAAATGCATATTTTTAATGTTCTCTGTATTTTTAAAAGGCTTTTTTTCCTGCTTCTGAATTCTATCAGGTGAAACAGAATCCTGCCAAAAGTTATTTTCACTTTTGCAGAGGTGATCTTGGTTAGTGGCAAGTTGTATTTGCTTTTTTGTCTGTTTATCTTTGGTTGTTCATACAAGTGCATACCATGAACAAGCTGGCCGTGGGGAAGGATAATTTTCTCCGATTTTCCCATCTTTGTTTTTAAAACCTACAAAGACAAGAAACACAAAAGTAAATAATAGTTTCTGGATAACAATCAGTTATGAACCTCACCCATCACATATTTCATATTCCCTAGACTTTAGCCCAGTCTCTTAAATACGTTTGCTGCACTTACCACTGGAATCATTGGATGTCCAAGAATACACACCTCTTGTTTGCCAATATGGCTCAAAGGAGTAAGGTGCCGTCCCCATATACCAGAAGCAGCAGGTTCAAACCCTGCCCCGGCCAAAAACACCCCACACTCACCACTGTTACTGGCATCTTATAAGCCAGGCCTAAATGCCAAACTAAAAAACCCCAAAGTTACCCCAAAGCTTTGTTTGTAAAAGTTCACTTTGCTAACAGAAGTGAACCTTACCAAAGTACCGAATGGGTAGAAAAGTATAAGGTAATCCATCAGATCACTGCCCTTCCAACATGTTTATTTTGTTAGGTAAACAGGAAACAAAAATAGAAAGGTAACTCATTCCAACAGCACTGCTTGGTTTGAATGAGAAGAGAAATTCTCACAGCCAGAAAACAAAAGCTCAATTTTACATTATTACTACTATTTCAGGAGTAAGAAGAGAAATTCTAGAGAAATTCTCACAGCCAGAAAACAAAAGCTCAATTTTACGTTATTACTACTATTTCAAGAGTAAAGGAAATTTAAAACAACCTGAGAAGATAACTTAAGGAAACAGGGCAGGCAAATTTACCAATTTTCCCCCAAGGGCACAGCTAGATAAAACAGCAAATCTCTAATTCACACCAATATCCTTTCAACCAAAGGCAGTGACTTATCTTGGTTTCATTAGGAAAAACTCACTGCAGTTAAGTCAATAAAACTTTATTGACAAGATTACTCAAAGTCAACATTTTCCCCGTTTTTGAATGATCAGAATCTGAACTTCCCATTTTGGAGGAATGCCTGCCTTACCGTGTGTAAATGGGAACTCCCTTTGATGCTAAAGAGAGCCATCAATGGAAGCTTAAACTCTGGAGACAGCGATGAAAAGAGGAAGGAACAGATTTTCTTTGAAAGAGCTTTACAGCATCTTGTGAATTGTTTAGCAATAGGATTGGTATATGGTCTTGGTTTTAAGTATTTAGTGATATGATTAACTGTGTTCAGAAGCATAGATGGCCTTGGTACCAAAAACAGCACTTTCATGAGACCAGTTATTTAGCTTGAACTTGGTTGTGTTTTTCACTGTATCATTGCCAAGCTTGTTTCTCCTGATTTCAATTTATGAACCACCAAACAATTATCTACAAGTTTAGCTATTGCTCAGGGCCAAGGGCCCTGAATACTATGCCACTTTGTTTAAAACAAATGTAGATAATTTCAAATTAAACAAACAAACAAAAAAAAAAAAATTAGGGTCAGCGCCCGCAGCTTAGTGGTTGTGCTGCCAGCCACGTACACTGGGGCTGGCGGGTTCGAACCCGGCCCGGGCCTACCAAACAACGACGACAATTGCAACAAAAAGCAGCCGGGCGCCTGTGGTCCCAGCTACTGGGAGGCTGAGGCCAGAGAATCGCCTAAGCCCAGGAGTTGGACGTTGCTTTGAGCTGCGATTCCACCGTACTCTACCGAGGGAAATAAAGTGAGACCGTCTCAAAAAAAAGAAACGCTTAAGAAAAAATAACGCTGTTACCTACATTTTTTTTTTTTTAGACAGAGTTGCACTATGCCGCCCTCGGTAGAGTGCTGTGGCGTCACAGCTCACAGCAACCTCCAGCTCTTGGGCTTAGGCGATTCTCCTGCCTCAGCCTCCTGAGTAGCTGGGACCACAGGCGCCCGCCACAACGCCCGGCTGTTTTTTGTTGGTTTCCATTGTTTTGCAGGCCCGGGCCGGGTTCGAACCCGCCAGCCCCGGTGTATGTGGCCGGCGCCCCACCCACGGAGCTACCGGCGCCGCGCTAGTTTTATTAGAGTTTGAATCTATTTTACCCTAGTCCAACAGACTTGCAACTGGGCAGCTAAGTCAATTCAACTGATAACTTCTGACAAAAACTTAGTCTGGGCCAAGCAACAAACCACCTCCACTGAGAAAGCCCGGCACGCAGCACCGCCGCACCAGGCGCGCGATCCGCGGCTCCCGCCCGCTCTGCCCGTAAGTGGGTCAGGCCGCCGCGGGCGCCCACACCGGGCACCTCACATTCCGGCAAAAATCCAACTTAACGCAATCGAGCTCCCCGTAACCCACTCCAGTGCCCGCATCAGAGCGTCGGACGCCTTCTAGGCGCTTCACCGACTGGCTTGGCGCGGCCGCGGGAAGGGGAGCCGAAAACAGCTCCCCCACTCGCTTCTCCGCCACCCTCACCCGCCCGCCTCCTTCATGAGCGCCGGAGCGCTCAGCACGTACCGCGCGCTGACGTCAGCCCTCCCGCGGCCCCGGCCCTTGCCCCACCCCGCCGCGCGCCCAAACGCTGAAACCCCCTGGAAGGCCGCCAGCTGTCTAAATCTGGGCTGTTGCTGGGGCGCAGCAGCTCTTTTCATTGGCTGGTCCCTGGGAGCCAATCAGAAGCGCCAGCGCATACCTCCCCTTCCCCCTTCCAACCCCTCAGCAAGAGCCGAGCGGGCGTCACGGAAACTTCCCTCCCGAGTAAACAGCCGCCCCCCCCCCACCCCGCCTCCACCCCCGACCCCGAAAGCGCAGCAGAGAGATGTTGCAAGGGCCAGAACTCCCCAGTGGTCCGCTGTCCCCTCGCGGCCTTTACCTCTTTGCGGAGCAGGGGTTGGCCGGGCACCGCGGCCCGCAGAGGCGCAGGCACGGTGCTCGCAGCCTCAGTCTCGGTTGCGGTTGCAGGACCGGGGGCCGAGGCAGCAGCCTGGCCTGGGACCGCCTGCGTTCCGGTGTGGCCCGTCGCCGGGCTCCGGCTACTTTCCAGACTCGGCCGGTGCTGCTGATACTGGTGAAAGCGGCTGGGCAGCTGCCCCGCTGGACTGGTCCGCACCTTCTTCTTCCGCCGCTTCTTCGGCGCGGCCCGAGGGGCGCCTCCCGCCGCGGCGAGGCTGCAGTTGGGCAGAGCTGCTGCAGCGCGAGGCTGTGGGGTCACACAGGGCCCATCGCCCCCTAGGAAGTGCGGGAGGAAGAGGGTCGGGGGCAGTGCCCGGGGGTCCGGGATCCGGGGTATAGGCGGCGGAACCGTGGTCACCATCGGGAGGGCCCCGAAGTAACCGCGGGCGGAAAAGCCAACCGGCGCAAGGCGGCCACCCAGGACGAGCGGCTCCCGCTGCGGGACAGAGACGACGGTCATAGTGCTGGGAAGCAAGTGGCTCAGCAGGAAGAGAAGGAAGCAAAGCCAGTGATCGCAGGGTGGCGGCGGCGGATGCTGCTACAGGAGCCGTAGAAGATCGCAGATCAGGACTCGGGCGGTGGCGGCGCAGCAACAAATAGCCACAGCCCCAGCTCCGAATGTTGTTATCAGAAGCCCCGCCCTGGGTCCGCCCACCTCCCCGTATGCGCCCAACCAGAGAGCGACCGGCAGGCCCCGCTTCTAGGCTCCGCCTCCGCGGCTTCATAGGGAAGCGCAAACAACCGGCTTGCTGCAGCCCAGCACAAAGAGCGCGCACTGCGCAGGCGCTGCCAACGGCCTGTTTCGGGAAGAGTCGGTCCCGCGAACAATGAAGTTGGTTTTCAGCCCCACCACCTCCACCCCTTTCCCGGCTGGCGTCCGCGGCCCCGCGCCTTGTGCAACGAGGCTCGGGTCACACGGAGAGATCCTAGCAGAATTCAGTGTTGGAGGAAGGGAGAAGGGAGGGGTAGGGGCGGGCGGGAGGCAGGGAGGGGAGGAGGAAGGAGGAGTCCGCCGGCGTTGAGGCCTTAGGTGCTTCCTCTGCTGCTGACCTTGGGGAAGTGTTCGTATCATTCAAACCCAGCGTAATAGCATTATCATTTTTTCTTAAGAGTTTTAACGTAAACCATAAGAATTTCTTGCTTAGCAGTAGTGAAGAAAGGCTACGTTAAATTGGGTTTAGTGAAATGTGGTTCACGTTTCTTTTACTCGGTTTTGGAACGCTGCTTAATCAGGTCTGGTGAGAGTTGGAATTAAAGGAGTGTCTGAATGGCCCTTTACTATACAAAAAGTTCTCCGTAAATACGAATTTTTACCGCCTTGGTACTTGAAGGCCTGTGAGAGTTTGGGATCGCGACACCATACCTGATACTTGAGATGTAAACAAACTGGCTTGTATCAAAGGGAGAAAGTGAAACAGCTCTGTAACTTGTGATGTGTTTTGTTAGCTGTGTTTTGATGAAAATCTGTCTGGATCTCCCTGCTTTGTGCTCACCCACGTAAAGTTGTTGTGACTATTATTTATCAAGCGATTATGTTCGAGGAGCTCTCTCTAAATTATTTCGCTTGAATATTACAACAACCCTTATATGTAGATACGGTATTTTACCCCCATTTTACAGGAGAGGAGACTGAGTATTAGGAAGGCTAGAAAACTTGTCATATAGTAAATTAACATAAGAACTTGAAATTCAATCTAAGTCTGGCAAGACCAAAGTTTTTTTCTGTATTGTTTGTTTGCGAAGATCAAAGTTTTAAAAATCATGCTACCTGCCTCAATATATTGGATATTTTTAGTAACCACAATGGTCTTACAGGTCTCTGCATCCTTACAACCTCTAACTGATATTTTTCAGTTTTGTAATGATGTAAGTGCCTAAAATGAAGCATATACCTGTATTTTATGACTGATAGCAAAGTTGAGCATACTAAATATCCAGAAAAATGCCTCCCAATAACTTTATGTAAACTTTTTGGGGGAGAAGGACAGTCTCAATTGTATGGCCATGGGTAGAGTCCCCTGCCTCATCATAACTCACAGCAGCCTCAAACTCTGGGCTCAAGCCATCCTCCTGCCTCAGCCTCCCCAGGCAGCTATCATAATGCCCAGGTAATACTATTATTTTTAGTAGAGACCTGTCTCTTAACTCAGGCTGGGGAGCTGGGCCCACAGAAAGCCTTTTCATTCAAACCCTCAGCCCTGCCAATTGAAGGTGGATTTAGAAATCAGGAGAATGGCCAGGCCAGGGGTAGGGAAGAGCAGGCAGAGATTGTTGTGGAACTTCTGGTGTGGAAGTATTTGTTGTTTTGTTTTTGTGGGAATCTCTACTTTTTCATAGCACTTACCCTTCTGTTAACCTCATTTTGTTCTTATGCTCCCAGGGACACTTGTTTAAAGGCCCTTTGTTTCTGACTAGCTGTGGTCTCCTATTATCTTCACCATACCTGGAATTTGTGATCCAATGAGCAATGTATAACTAATGATAGCTTATATTATTTTAATGTAAATTCTTGGAAAACATTTTAGGAACTTCCTCTTCTTTTCCTTTAAGAATCCACTTGTTGGCCGGGTATGGTGGCTCACGCCTGTAGTCCCAACACTGTGGGAGGCCGAGGTGGGTGGATTGCCTGAGCTCAGAGGTTCCAGACCAGTATGACCAACAGTGAGCCAGAGTAAGACCCCGTCTCTACTAACATCAAAAACAGCAGAGCATTGCCAGAGGAAGAAGAAAATGAACAACAAAAAAATAGTACTTCAAACAAAGAAAAAAGTATAAGCAAGTTGAAATTAAAAGTTAAAAAAAAAATTAAAAAAAAAAAAGAATCCACTTGTTGAGTGGCACCTGTGGCTCAGTGAATTGGTTGCTGGCCCCATATACCGAGGGTGGTGGGTTTGAATCCAGCCCTGGCCAAACTGCAAGAAAAAATAGCCGGGGTTGTGGCAGGCGCCTGTAGTCCCAGCTACTCGGGAGGCTGAGGCAAGAGAATCGCCTAAGCCCAAGAGCTAGAGATTGCTGTGAGCTGTGATGCCAAGGCACTCTACTGAGGGCGACAAAATGAAACTCTATCTCTAAAAAAAATAATAATAATCCAATTGTTAAAAAAAAAAAAAAAATCCACTTGTAGGCCCAAGCACAGTGGCTAAATGTCTAAGGTGTGAGGGACACCTATGTGAAAAGGAACACTTAATCCAACTTAAATTTTGCTTAGTAAAATTAGTAATCTTTCAAATTTATAAAATTCTTCTAAAACACTGAACATAACCAGGAAATCAAAACATTTAATTCATAAGTAAAAATTTCTGTAATGTTTAAGCATTGATTACAAAACTTGTTTTTAAAATGTACTAATTTTAAAATTATAAAGTTTGTGTTAAAAAGCAAAATATGCACAAATTTTCACAATAGTAACCAATTTATAGTGACATATTACTCATAAAATACAGTTACTATAGGTGGAAATTAATGCTTTCATTAGCCCTATGACATACACCTTTCTGGGGCGCATGTACAATGGTATAATTTACTACATGCTTATTTCTTAAACCTTTCTGACAGTATGGTAGGTCTGTGCAGTTTGTTCCAAGGTATAGGTTAGTTGCAGTGGCTCACACCAGGTATAGGTTCCTGGGCAAGAGCAAGACCTCATCTATACTAAAAGTAGAAAAATTAGCCTGGTGTTGTGGCAGGCACCTGTAGCCCCAGCTATTTGGGAGGCTGAGGCAGGAGAATCGCTTGAGCCCGGAAGTTTGAGGTTGCTGTGAACTATGAGGTCACAGCACTCTAGCCTGGGCTATACAATCAGTCTCTTATTAAAAAAAAAAGTATGTGCAAACACAGGGGTGCTTTAGCAAAGAGGCAAGGGGAAGCTGAACTGTAGCCCTCACTATGCTCTTGAAACTGATCTTCCTGGCGGCGCCTGTGGCTCAAAGGAGAAGGGTACAGGTCCCTTATGCTGGAGGTGGCGGGTTCAAACTCAGCCCTGGCCAAAAACCACACACAAAAAATAAATATTAAAAAAAAAACAAAAAGAAAGAAAAACAAACTGATCTTCCCAGGGGCTAGGGCTATCTGAGTGTTGCTATGGTCTGAATGTTTGTGTCCTCTTAGAATTCCTGCGTCCAAACCTAATCATCAATGGGTTAGTACGAGGAAGAGGAGCCTTATGGGAGGTCAAAGGCTGGAGCCCTCGTTAATAGGATGAGAGGCCAGAGACAAACCTCTCACTGATACTAAAAGAAGATACCAGGATTTTGTCTTCAGTAGGTTCTTGCCTTGGGCAGTTGCCCTGGGCTTCCCTTCACAAGTCTGTAGTTGTCCAGAGAAGCCTTGTAGAAGGGTCATTTTGCCCTTTGTTTGGAGTTGATTTCTACTTAACAAGGTTTAGCCTTTTTTCCCAGACACATGAAAACACCAATTGAATTTAATTTTGCAACGAAAGGCAATAAAAAGGACCTTTCAACACACGTATGACATTTGAAGCACACTTAAAACATCTGAAAAACACCATACAAACTTAACTAGTATATAAAGCAATCTTTTACCAACATTCAAAGCATGCAAACTACAAGGAGAGAGAAGCAGAAGAGGTCTATAGATAAAAGTAGGAAAAGTTTGGGACCATGGAAGAGAAGAGAGAGAGCTGGAGAGCACGATTTTTCGAAGGCCCTCCCATGTCCTGGGGTCAGAACCACTGCTGGAGACCCCAGGGCCTCTGGGTGCTACCTCTTTGCCCGGTTCTCAACCTGAGAAAAGGAGTAAATATAGAACAGTTTCAAAAGTCGTCTAACATTCCCTTCGACTCCCTTCTGGAGCCAAGGGCAATTAGCCCATTCCCCAACAGACTCTTGCCTGTGACCTGCAAGTCAGCAGCCACACAATGCACATTTACCAGCTGACAGGCATCAAAATTATTAGTCTCCGTTATAACTATAGAGAAAAGCAGGATAGAGGCAAGTGGTTCCATTGCTTACCAAAGATCTTCAATCCTAGACACGAGCCCCCAAATATGATACCAGAATTTCTTCTTCAGTAGGTTCTTGGTTTTGGTGATTTGAAGATTGAATCTGCAGACTACAGATCAGTGGTAAGACAGGATTCATTCACAGAAAAGAATACAAAAACAGGGCAGTGCCTGTGGCTCAAAGGAGTAGGTTGCCGGCCCCATATGCCAGAGGTGGCGGGTTCAAACCCAGCCCCGGCCAAAAACTGCAAAAGAAAAAAAAAAGGAATACAAAAAGACAACAAAGCTTCTGGCAGAAAAAAAAAAACCCAAGTCAGGAAAGAAAATCTTGCAGTCTCAGTCCATCTCTCTCTCTCTGTCCGTCTATCTCTGGACCTGTATGTATCCATCACAACATCTGGCTATTTTTTTGAAGACGGGATCACTCTCTTGCTCAGGCTGGTCTCAAACCCCTGAGCTTAGGCAATCTACCTGCCTTAGCCTCCCAGAGTGCTTGGATTAGACGTGTGAGCCACCAAGCCCGCCTGAATATGGTATATTTTTAAACTTTCACTTGTCCAGCTCTATAGAACCCAGTTTAGGATGGGTGCAGTGGCCCAAGCCTGTGATCCTAGCACTCTGGAAGCCCAAGAGACAGGTAGACTGCTTGAGCTCAGGAGTTTGAGACCAGCCTGAGTAAGAGTGGGACTCTGTCTCTACTAAAAAAAGGAAAACTAGCCAGGTGTTGTGGCTAGTGCCTTTAGTACCAGTTCCTGGGGAGGCTGAGGCAAGAGGATAGCTTGAGCCCAAACTGGCACTCTCTGTAACCTCAAACTCTTGGGTTCAAGTGATCCTCCTGTCTCAGTCTTCCTAGCACCTTGGCCTACAGATACATGCCACATACTGGCTGATTTTTTTTATAAATAGGGTCTTGCTATGTTGCCCAGGCTGTCTCAAACTCCAGGCTTCAAGCATCCCAATGTGCTGGATTATAGACAAATACATTTCCTGTTATAGCACAAGTACAGACTGGAATTTGGATATCATTGTTTTTTTATTTTTTTACAAAATTGGAACACATTTCTTTTTGAAGCCATGGGTTGATTTTTTTTTTTTTTTTAAGACAGAGCCTCAAGCTGTCACCCTGGGTAGAGTGCCATTGCATCACAGCTCATAGCAACCTCCAGCTCCTGGGCTCAAGTGATTCTCTTGCCTCAACTTCCCAAGTAGCTAGCACTACAGGTGCCTGCCACAACACCCAGCCATTTTTATGTCATTGTTGTTTGGCAGGCCCGGGCTGGATTCTAACCCACAAGCTCTTGTGTATGTGGCTGGCGCCTTAGCCGCTTGAGCTGTAGGCGCCAAGCCAGAGTTAAATGATTTTTAAAATTGTAATTTAATTCTAACATTATGAAATCCTTAAAAAAATTATTCTATTATTAAAAGATTAGTTTCCCCCAAATAATCTTTTTTTAACTGAGATTTTATTATGTTGACATTTGTTTCTTTCTATTTTTTAAATTATTTTCTTATTATTTTTTAAGTCTTTTGTACATAGGACATTTCTTTCTTTTTTTTTGGAAACAGGGTCTCAGTTTTGTCACCCTCGGTAGAGTGTCATGGTGTCACAGCTCACAGCAACCTCAAACTCTTGGGTTCAATCGATTATCTTGTGTCAGCCTCCTGAGTAGCTGGGGCTATAGGCACCGACCACCATGCTCAGCTAGGTTTTTTTTTAATTTATTTTTAGTAGAAATAGGGTCTTTCTCTGGCTAAGGCTAGTCTCAAACTCCTGAGGTCAGGTCATCCATCTGCCTCAGACTCCCAGAGTGGTGCTGGGATTATAGGTATAAGCCGGCCATTTGACATTTGTTTCTCATTTTACATCATCTTCATCTAAGCTCTGAACACTTGTAATTCTCTAATTGTTGGGAGTTTGGTCAGCAGCATCTGGAACACTGGTGGTGGGAGAGTTTGCTGTGACATCTGCAGGACCTGTGTGGCTGTCCACATACTGCAATTCTATTTGTAAGATGGCGTACCAATCATTCTCAATGCACCTTGAGCTAGTAACGCTTCACTGAGCTATAATTCTTCAAAGAAGAATTTCTGAACACCATCAGCATCTTTAAGGTCAGAGAATTTGGAAACTCCAGCTCTCTCCTTGGCAAGCTTTCGTTTCTTTCGATTTTAAAATCAGAAACTGCTTTGGCAGAGCAACCTTATAGATAAGTTACAAAAATATTCTTACTGCGACAAATTTGGTATTCTATTGTTACAAATAAAGATTCCCCCCAAATTCAAACTGGATCAAAATGGTTTTGGTGACACAATTTCCCAACGGTAAATCTCTTTTAAAGAATGTCACAGATACGAACTTGAACTCCTGAGCTCAGGCAATCCACCAGCCTCAGCTTCCCAGAGTGCTAGGATTACAGGTGTGAGCCACTGCACCTGGCCATATTTTGAAAACATTTTGAGCCAAGCAACCAACAGAGTTTAAGAATCTAACCCTGTCCAGGGTGGTGGCTCACACCTGCAATCCTAGCACTCTGGGAGGCAGAGGCAAGTGGATTGCTTGAGTTTAGGAGTTTGAGACCAACCTGAGTTAAGAGCAAGACCTTATCTCTACTAATAATAGAAAAAACTGAGGCAAGAACATCACTTGAGCCCAAGAGTTTGAGGTTTCTGTGAGCTATGACACCACAGCACTCTACCCAGGGCGACAGAGTCAGACTCTGTCTGAAAAAAACGAATCCAAGCCAAAATAACCTTAAATTTTGACCCCTCCCTCACACTGTGATTGTGCCATCATGTGTGGTCCTCCTGTCTCCCATATGTCACTGTTCCATCATCACTTCATTGACTGTGAATCTTTGTCCTTTCACCTTGTGTCTTTCTCCCTTTTTATCTTTTCATTTCTTCCTGTATCATCACCATAAAGAATACCAGCAGGGCAGCGCCTGTGGCTCAGTGTTCATAATCTTGTGTAAAACAGAAATCCATTTATTTAATCATTCTGGTTTTCTTTTGTTATTTCATTTGGCATCTCCAGAAAATAGGATCAAAATTACTTCAAGAGAGTTTAAGTAAATTAAGGAAAATGGATTGAAAAGTACCCTCCCAAATCTCATTTATTTTTCATGCCCCAGGACAGTTAATTCATTTCTGTCCTGCTAGTCAGCTAAAATTCTGTACGGAATTTTACATATAGCAGTATTTTACAATAGCATATTTCATCTTTTCAGAATATTGCAGTGTCCTGGGTTTTATAGTATTTGAATTAGAGTGATATCATAGAGTAGAATTTCAGACTCCAGAGTTCAGTCAACTATGTGATAGTAAAAGATTATAAAATAAATACTTGTTTTGGAGAGGCGCTTGTGATTTTTTTTTTCTTGAAGAGAAGGAAAGAGACATTTATTAATTTTTTAGCAAATGAGGAGACTGTCAGACTCCTATCTTAAATTATCAGCATCCTGCTTCTGAGCAGCAGTACAGAGCCTTTGAAAGGGATGGTTCTGATTAATTTCATCCTTGGCTAAAACAATCTTGTGACTTCTGCCTCAATTCATCCCATCTCCTGAGGCACAAAGAACAGAGAGCATTCCCCTGTCCTTCCCAATAACTGGCCTAAAGCAGGGATATAGGTTTTATTTATTTTTGTTCTGTTTTGTTTGGAAACACAGTTTCACTCTGTTGCCAGGGCTAGAGTGCCATGATGTCAGCCTAGCTCACAGCAACCTCAAACTCCTGGGCTCAAGTGATCCTCCTGCCTCAGCCTCCCAAGTAACTGGGACTAACTACAGGCATCTGCCATGTTCACCTGGTTATTTTTTCTAATTTTAGTAGGGACGGGGTCTTGCTCTTGCTCAGGCTGTTCTTAATCTCCTGAGCTCAAAGGATTCTCCTTCCTGTCC
Source organism: Loris lydekkerianus (assembly GCA_963574355.1). Taxonomy (NCBI): domain Eukaryota; kingdom Metazoa; phylum Chordata; class Mammalia; order Primates; family Lorisidae; genus Loris; species Loris lydekkerianus. The sequence continues at coordinate 12,443 of CAUYPK010075319.1, forward strand.
TCTCAGAGTGCTAGGATAACAGGTGTGGTGAGCCACTGCACCTGCCTGGGATGTAGATTTTAGTTCTCAAAAAGGGCAAGGTAGTTTTGAAAAGGCAGAAAACATTTTTACCCTTTTTCAGGCTATTTTGTTTGTTACATAGTATACGTTTCCCACTGTCAATTTTTCCCTCCATGGGTATGGGAGGAGGGACAACATAGTCATCAAACTACTTCCTGCTGAATTGGGGTGATGTTTTAGATGAGAGGTGCAGATTATCAGGTGAAAGACAGATAAGCAATAACAATAGTGGTGAGGACTGGCAAGGTGAAATGCATTGCTGACTTGCACACTACTTCCAGTGCAGGGCTGTGCTAGACAGGAACGTGGGGCCTATGGGCGCACATGTATCAGTGACACCCTGCAGGTGATCCAAGACACAGGCTTCTGCAAATTCAGAAATCATGTGCAGAAATATTTGTACCAAACAAGGTTTAGAGTAATACACCCAGCAGCAAGACACAACAACAAAATAGGTGACAATGTTGTCCCTCTATCCCAGAGACAGAATAAATAACCAGAAAGGATTAAGATGTTTATGATTTTTAAGCCTACGTGAGACTGTGTAGATAGATTTTTTTTCTTTCATTTGTAACACAAGAACATAAAAACAAAAATGAGATTTGGCCAATGATTTTCTGGCAATTCTCCCTTAGGAAAGAGCAATTTTATGTCCTTGGCAGAAAAAATTTAGGATTTATGCAAAACAATCAAATTTACATTGCCTGAATTATCTTTACTGTGTCTTTATTTCAGCCTTGAAAATTTAAGATTTATGCAAGAAAACAAACTGGCATTTCCGGAGTTGTATCATTCTTAAAAATTTCTCAACACACAGAAGAAAAAATGCCAAAAGAGCCAAAAAAATGTTTGGGTTGCAGAGCTGAAGAACAAGCACAGCCACCTTCATGGAGAAGCTCAGAACAAACCTGTGATGGTGATGTTTTGCCAAGTTTTATTTGAGATATTGATTATGACTCACAGCCAGATATGAGTCATGGCTATAAATGCAATATCTAAAATGATGTCATTAGTTTTTTGAGATTCAGAGAAGAGGGTGATACTTCAGCCTAACTAGTAGGTTAGCATATTATAGTTATTCTTAACAGGTACAATGCATATAATGTGATTAGCTTAAATATTGACACCTATATTTCTTTAATTTTTTTTTTTTTTTTGAGACAGAGTCTCACTGTGTTGCGCTTGGCAGAGTGCTGTGGCGTCCAGCTCACGGCAACCTCAAAGTCTTGGGCTTAAGTGATTCTCTTGGCTCAGCCTCCTAAGTAGCTGGGACTACAGGTGCCTGCCAGGTTGTAAGGCCAGATTTGATTGGTTGTGAAGTATGGCCAGTTTTTGCTGAAGCATGTTGCTGCTCCCCACCTGGAGATCCTACTTTATTTGGTGTAGGTAATCTGTCCAGGATCTTGTGGTCTTATGTCCTTCCCTACCCTGAGGTATTAGTACCACACCTACAGCAATTATTCATTCATCTAACGCGTGTTTAAGCATGTGGGCTATCCTCAGTTGTAGGTCATGAAATCACTTTTATGATTGATCCAATTTCCTGAAATGTGACATGCAGTTAAATGGATTCAGCCAAGGAGGAGAGCTGATTGAAGTCAGAGGGGGAGGCTGAGAGGAAAGACTGACATTCAGTAGCCCTGCAGTAGCCAGGTGTGGTGGCGGGTGCGCAGTCCCAGCTACTCAGGAGACTGAGGCAGGAGTACTGCTTGAGCTCAGGAGTTGGAGGCTTCAGTGAGCTAACCACTGCACTCCAGCATAGGTGACAGAGATCTTACCTCTAAAAAAGAAAAAAAAAAAAAAAAAAAAAAAGGGGGGAAGAAGGGGAAGGGTTTCGGAGAATAAGGGTCCGACACAGTGGCGCACCCCTGTAATCCCAGCAGTCGGGGCG
>CAUYPK010075321.1:0-13868 GCA_963574355.1 Loris lydekkerianus
AATTGCTAAGTCATGGAAGAAGCCCAAGTGCCCATCGACCCATGAATGGACTAGCAAATTGTGGTACATGTATACCATGGAATACTATGCAGCCTTAAAGAAAGATGGAGACTTTACCTCTTTCATGTTTACATGGATGGAACTGGAAAATATTCTCCTTAGCAAAGTATTCCTTAGCAAAGAATGGAAGAAGAAGTATCCAATGTACTCAGCCCTACTATGAAGCTAAACTATAGCTTTCACATGAAGGCTATAACCCAACTATACCACAAGACTATGAGGAAAGGACCAAGGAAGGGGAAGGAAGGGGGGAGGTTTTGGTGGAAGGAGGGTAATGGGTTCGGCGACATCTATGGTGCATATTTTTATCTATAATAAAAAAAAAACAAAAAACAAAAAAACAAACTCCCCAAGAAACTCCTTACCGCAGTCTACAGGGCATTACACATTTGACAATATTCATAGCAAAGAAGCCATCCTCTGTAAAATAATTTTTTTTTCTTTTGAGACAGAGTTTCACTATATGGCCCTCAGTAGAGTGCTGTGGTGTCACAGCTTACAGCAGCCTCCAACTCTTGGGCTTAAGCAATTCTCTTGCCTTAGCCTCCCAAGTAGCTGGAACTACAGGAGCCCACCACAACATCTGACTATTTTTTTGTTGCAGTTGTTTAGTTGGTCCAGGCTGGGTTCGAATCTGCCACCCTCCGTGTATGTGGCTGGTGCCGTAACCACTGTGCTACAGGCACCAAACCACTCTGTAAAATTTAAAGAGGTTTATTCTAAACCAGATTTGAGAACCATGACCTGGAGCCACACCCAAGAAGCCTTGAGCAAGTGGACCCGATGTGGTGGGGTTATTAGTTTGGTTTTATATATTTTAGGGAGCCAGGAATTACAGATGAGGTCATAAATCAATACATGGAAAACACATATTGGTTTGGCTCCAAAAGGTGGGACATCTTTGGGGGGGGAGGCTTATAGGTAATAGATGAGTTTAAAGAGTCCCTAGCTGACAATTGGTTGAAAGGTTAGATTTTGTCTAAAAGACCAGGAGCCAGTGGAAAAAAAGTTTAAGATAAAGGGCCTGTTAATCAGAGAGAAAGTACTGGCCAGACTCAAGTGGTTTGTTACACATCTTGGGGACCTGCAGGTACGACCTGCACAGCCTTTGGCCTGTTAATGAATCACAAAGGACATTTCTAAGATGGGGAGGGGCAGGATGAAGCCTGTCTGACCTCCTTTCTCATGGCTAGCATCTCAGTTTTAGGGATCCTCTTGGTCAAGAGGGATTTCAGTGAGTCAGCTGCTTATGGAGAGCCTGAAGATTTTATTTTAGTTCACCACAGGTTCCCACATATTACAAAACACAAAAAATAAATTTATTAAAGGACGCACAGGTACCTGTGTCACCCATGTCAGGCCATTTCTTGGCCCTGCCATAGCACGGCCACACTCTAAACATACACTCTTGTAAATACCATGTTAAGCTCCAGAAAAATGCCTTTCCACATTTTTTACCCATGTCTTCAAGATAAAAAACAACTGTATACAAATGCTGCGAATATTTGTGGATTGTGTGCTGCAAACCTCAGGGACTGACAAAACTTCAGAGGGCAGGAGAATTTGAGCAGTGAAAGCACTTAAGTAGGAGAAAAGACAAACTAATTAACTTCTCAAATCCTCCTTCTTAGATGCATGAATACAATAAATTCTTGCATAAGGAAGTAGTATTTCCCAGAAGTGCTTTTGTGTCTATTTTTTTGCTTTTTTTTTTTTTTTTTTTTTTTTTCCTATTGTTGTTGTTCCAGTCCATAGTTCTGGAAGTACACAAGAATTAGCTGAAATTCCCAAGAGTTGCACAGAGGCCCAAGGAACACTTTACAATGCTAAACAATTGATATTTACTCTCAAGTTTGAGTATAAGTAATCTAAACATAACATATGAAGCATACTACCAATTCTTTGCATTGCCAGTTAGGCATAAAATATAAAATTACAAATAGTTTTCTTTGACAAAAATTTTAATAAGACTTGGTTAAAGTTGGAAAATAAAATGCAGGTTCGGTGCTCGTAGCATAGTGGTTATGGTGCCAGCCACATACACATACACTGAGGCTGGTAGGTTCAAACCCCACCTGTGGCCAGCTAAACAGCAATGACAACTGCAACAGAAAAATGGCCCGCATTGTTGCGGGAGCCTGTAGTCCCAGCTACTTGGGAGGCTGAGGCAAGAGAATCTCTTGAGTCCAGGAGTTTGAGGTTGCTGTGAGCTGTGACACTACAGCTCTACTGAGGGCAACAGAGTGAGACTCTGTCTTGAAAAAAGAAAAAGAAAATGCAAATATTGGCTTTATTCAAATAATATTAATTTAATGTTTTCATGATTATAAATCATAGTTTGAATTGTGCTCTTAAATTTTAAAAGAAATTCTAAACACTTTCTTTTTCTTTTTTTTGAGACAGAGTCTCACTATATTGCCCTTGGTAGAGTGTCATGGCATCACAGCTCACAGCAAACTCAAACTCTTGGGCTTAAATGATCCTCTTTACTCAGACTCCCAAGTAGCTGGGACTACAGGAGCCTGCCATAATTCCCAGCTATTTTTATTTTTTGTCATAGTTGTCGCATTGTTGTTAGCAGGCCTGGGCCAGCCCCAGTATATGTGGCCAGCACCCTAACCACTGAGCTATAGATGCCAAGCCTCTAAACACTTTAGAAGTAGGACATTTTTGAAAATATGAGTGAAAATAATTTTAACTTTTATATTCACTTTATTGTAGTTCTTGATAAAACATACATTCAAATTATGAACATTTTAAATACCTTATTAAAAAAATTCTCTAGGTCATTAAGAATGAAAACACGTTGAAAGCATGACAGGAATTTAAAAATACAAAATAAAGTCCCAAAAGAAAAACATCTGAAAAGAAAAAAAAAAAAAAAAGAAATCTTTTTTAAAAGGAGACTGCTTAAGCATCAGAAACTAGAAACAATGAAAGTTAAATACAACCTACACAAAACTTGTACTTTGTTCAATGAAATGTGAATCACAGTGAGTTACGCCATTTCTGAATGACCTCATTAAGCATCGTCCTATGGCTCTATTCTTACTCTTTTCTCTATGCCACACATTTGGCATGGCCCAGAGAAGGGCTCCTTTTTTAGCCTATATCCTGGAATAAAGACGACCAGTTGTAGAGTTGAGGCTGAATTGCAAAGGGCATGCACCATTGGGAAGAAACAAACCTTTTTTGGTATAAAGCCATGAATGTGTCGGAGCTGGCTTGTCTCGGCTAGGGAGAATTGATTGCACTCCTCTCCTCCCAGCTCTGCACTGGATGATCTCACACAGCTTACAATTGGCCGCAGTGGGAGTGTTTACACTATGGAAATTGGCAAATACTACAAATCAGGGTTTATATTCCTGGATATGCCATTGTTAAATGTTTACAGTACTCCTATGTTTAAAGTCATTATTTAGAATTGTAACCATACTATAATTTGTGCCTTAGCCCTGTGTTAGATCACGGAACTTTTGGGGTTAGTCCCTCCTGAGTACAATCTTAGACTTTTCCCTCACCAAATTGACCTTGGACAAGTTTAAGTAAGATCATGCATGTGTAGTGGGAGAATCTTTGTGTGGTATTAGCATAGATTTTCTTCATTCCTGGTATTTCCTCTAATTTACCTACTTGCCTGGTCTTCTACTCATAGAATCAAGTTTCCAAGTGGTAAATGAAATTCTATGACAGATGCAATAATCTGAGAGCTAAAAACCAGGATAGAGAAATTACATCTCAGTAGCAGGATCTTTCGGGCACCGATGGGGGGTGAGGGGAGAGATAAGCATTGAGATGGGGCATCCCTTCCCTGTACCAGGAGGCTATGGAAAGCACCTTCCTTCCTCTGTCACTGGTCCTCACTTTACATTATTATCAGAGAAAAGATGAGATCAAAGGGGAAGTTGAGAGTTTGTACTAACTGAGATTAAATTTTAAATTTACTTCTTTTAAAGGTAGAAGTGTCTGGAATGTCTTGGTACCTGTAGCACAGTGGTTCCGGCACCAGCCACATACACTGAGGTTGTTGGGTTCGAACCCAGCCCGGGCCAGCTAACCAACAATGACAACTATAACAAAAAATAGCCAGATGTTGTGGTGGGTGCCTGTAGTCCCAGCTACTTGGGAGGCTGAGGCAAGAGCATTGCTTAAGCCCAAGAGTTTGAGGTTGCTGTGAGCTGGGATGCTATGGCACTCTACTAAGGGTGACATAGTGAAACTCTGTCTCAAAAAAAAAAAAAAAAAAAAAAAGAGCCTGAAATTTCCCTGGGCAAATCGATATTTTTCCTCAGTTAGTGAATATAGGTACTCATTTTTTTTGTATTTAAAAATATGATCATATTTATTTATTTAGTTAGTTATTTCAGTTTAGTATGGTGGTACAGATGATTAGCTTTCATTGTTTGCATTTGTTAGGCAAAGTCCAAGTTGTGGTTGTGCCCCTCACCAAGGAGGTGTGTCATACACCCTTTCCTTTACCCTCCTCCCAGATGCTTTCTCCCCTCTTCCCTTGTTTTTCACTTGAGTTTGTGTTTTTCTCTTGTGTGGTGTGTATTTATTTATCTACTGGTGTCATATTAGTGTTAAGTACAGTTGATACTTGCTTTTTCATTCTTGTGATATTTGACTAAGTAGAATGTTCTCCAATTTCATGCAGTTAATATGAAAGACATAAAGTCTTTATGTTTTTATGGCTGAATAATATTCCATGATATACATACACCACACTTTATAAATCCATTCATGAGCTGATGGGCACTTGGGTTGATTCCAGAGCTGTGATAAACATTCTAGTGCAAATGTCTTCATGGTAAAATGATGTATTTTTTTCTTCTGAGGAGTACCTAGTAATGGGACTGTGGGATCATATAGAAAGTGTACTTTTGGTTCTTTGAAGATTCTCCATACTTCTTTCCATAGATGCTGTATTATTTTGTAATCCCACCAACAGTGTAAAAGTGTTCCCTTCTCTCCACATCTACAACAACATCTGCAACTTTGGGACTTTGTGATATGGACCATTGTCACTGGGGTTAGGTGATATTTCAGGGTGATTTTGATTTGCATTTCCCTAATGATTAAGGCAATGGGCATTTTTTTATGTGTCTAATTTGTGTCCAAGTCTATAAAAATGAAGGAAGGCATGTTTTTTGGAGTATCTGAGAGCATTTCGACTGTTAATTTCAAATCTGCTTCTCAAGTAAGGAGGTTGGCAAACTGCCACATACAGTGTATTAAATTAAAATTACTTATTATTACTGACAATATCAAGCACATGAATTTGCAAGCCCTAGAGACAACTGAGAAGTGTTTAAAATTGTTTCCAGGTATATCTTGCTTAGTACTTTTCTTCTTCTCTGTGACTTCAGACCTCTCACTCCCTTATTTAGCAGCTAATTCTCCCTAAAGTGTTAATTGATAGATTTAGTTTTCCCAGGAGTATTTTCCAGTTGCAGAACATAACCAAATTCAAGAACCCTTTAAGATGAACGAAGGATGCATATATAATTATAGAGTGCAAAATCTGAGACTCGCTGTGGAGATATTTTGGGGTAGAGAAGAGGCCTTGCTTCTCTCAAATTATATATCAGAAGCGTCTGCCTACTTTACTCTTCTCCCAGTTTAGTGCAATATACTCAAAGTGCTAAATCAAAGGAAAAAGTAATAGTGGGGATTTGTATTTTTCCTGGCAGACTTCAAGGAGAATTATGTTGGCCAACTTTCCCAATTCCCCCTGCATTTCCCACCACTTCAAAGGCCTGAAATTGCCCAATTCAGTGTTGATCTATTCTAACCTTGAGTAACAATAGACTTGACCTTATCGTCTGTGTTTTTTATCATTGGTATTTTCTTGCATTGAGATTTGTCAAATGAAACATATTGATACTTATGTTGGCTCCTTGGAAACCATCATAAAGGATTCATTCTACTTTGGTTAGTGGCATGGTCAGCCTTGCCACCATTGTTTCAAAAGTGGGACACTGCTTAATCAATCTACTGTAATGCTTAGGTGTTAATTTTCAGACAACATCCTTTAATGAATAACCTACAATATCTCTTCGAAACTCAGTCTTAGCTAATTGGATTAGCTCATTTCCCCCCAAATTACTCATCTACTATTTCTTACATCTTTGAAAGAAGATGAATAAAAACTTAACTGGATTTAAAATTAAAATTTTTTTTATGCTATTGGCCAGATAGCTCGAATTTCTGGTTGGTTTTAATCCTAGTGATGAAGACTTCAAAGTTACATTTTAACCTATGTTTATCTCCTTCTGCTAAAAGGAATTTTTGTTATAATTAACTCAAATGTACTTTCAATTTTATTTCATTTAGTTTGAAAAAAATCACTTAATATTTAAAATTACCATTGAATGTTTCCCTTTCTGAAATGTCTGGAAATGGATTCTCCAAATTCTGCATTAAGATAAGTCCCTAGTGTAACTATCAGTGTGAAATTTCTATGCCTTTTGAGGTTATATATCTACATATTCTTAGATATATAGCCTATAGCATATGGTAACAGGCATATTTTTAAAACTGAACAGAATTTACCTTAAAAAACGTTTTCTTTTGTTAAAAAGAAAGCCAAGTGCCTTTATTACTAGGGCTGTTTCTTAAGGATGTGCAGATTAGTGAGGGCTGTGGCCTAGCAAGTTGGCAGCTGCCTGCCTCAATGCCCACAAGTGAAGGTTGTACCTGCCCAGTGGGGTGCCTTTTATAATGCTAAAGACACTCTGTTTTTATACCTCAATAAATCATAAACTGCCTCTCCCACTCATTCACTTTTTTTGTTTTCTTTCTCTCTGCAACTAAATCTAGAAGGTGCTCTTAATAAATGTTAATGAAAATAAAATCTTTCTCTATTTCCTGGAACCTATTTGGGCCCTGACATCAAACTAGGAAAACAACTCCATTTGCTCTATTGGCTTTTTAAATTTCTAGTACCACCATCTTTTATTTATAATTTAAATTATTTCATTCTGTGTACATTACCTGGCATTCTTATGCCTGTGGAAAGCTTTCCTATGTTCTTTACACAATTACAAATAAGATATATACTTAGAATGGTTTATTCTTATAGATTATTAACTTTTTAGCCCAAAACTATTTTGTGTGATGTAGTTTCATAATTATTCCTATTAATTCAGAATCAAAGTTTCAGATTCAGATGTGGAAGTTATTTAGGTAATAAAGAAGAGTCATTGAGTCAAAGCATATCAGAATTATAAGGATGCTTGTGCGCCTATGCCTGCAGCATGCCTTGCTCAGGTAGTCTCAGTGACGGGCAGTGCTTTGCCATCAAAAAACTAAACGATGCCTGTAACTTTCCCAAACTGATGATCAATAACTCTCCCATTTAAATACCTGAGACAGCCATCATTATGTCTTCTATTTTATATTTCTCTAAGCCAAACATTACAAATTTCTCTGTAAAATATATGATTTTGATTTGATTTATCGACCTGCTCAATTTTCTCTTCATTACGTATCTTTAAAATATGTCACGCCCAAGAGTGAAGGCAGTCCTTTCACATGTAGCCATACAAAGGATATGTAGAATAGGACTGTATCTTAACTAATTCTAAATATTAGGTATTTTAACTCTCAAATTTCACCAAAACTAGAGTCTGAGAATTAGGTATTTTAACTCTCAAATTTCACCAAAACTAGAGTCTGAGAATTACATTTATGACAAAGATAGTAAATAAGGCTTCCTAGAGAACATATTCTTCTAGAAAAAGATACAAAAGAAATTAGGTAACAGTGTTAGAAAGGATAAATATAAAATTTGTCCTTGAGGAAAGTAAAATAAATTTGTGACATGAATTGTCTATTGTATTTTAAAATAAAGCCTTAAAGAAAATATGTCCAGTAAATTTGTTGTTTTCAAATTCCTTCTACACAGACTCTGAACATCCCTGTGTATTCTGGGAGTCATGTTTATGTTGAGTGATGTAAAGTTTGTAACCAAGATCTTTTAATGTGTATTCCCTTGAGGACCTAAAGTAAGAGATTTAATTGCTCTACTTTCTAAAATGGGCCTAATAACATTTCCAGCAATACCCATACTTGTGTATATTGTCCCAATAATATATGTACCACACTTTGAAGGTAAAATGCAACAGACATCCCGACTGTACAGTGGAGGACTAAGTAGATCTTTAATGAGTGGTTTGTCAACATATAATCCAAAAAAAAAAGTGAGTGCCTAGTGAGTTTACAGTTCATTACTCGTTTGAAATAGCCCAGGGAGAGCAGAACTGGGTTTTCCAGTTGGGTTACCAATTGGTTGTTGTGGGCTTTGATGTCACCCATGCTGGCCTTCATAGACAGGAACTCAAAATAGGTTTTGAAGAGTAAATAAAAGATTTCAGATTCAGACTTAAAAAAATGAAATTATTAAACATGGTATCCATTAGTGTGATTTGATTGCAGTCAACAGAAATTAACCCCATCTAACTTAACGCAAAGTAATTTATTCGAAAGATACAAAAGGAAATCATTCAGGAAAAATGGGCTTGAGAATGGGAAAGAACTGTAGAAGTTCAGAGGCCACACAACAAGGGGCTCATGGCATTGAACTGTTTTGTCAGGATGTGATTCCATTTATTTTCAGGGTCAATGTTCCTCTGCTGAAGATTTTGTTTATGAGAGGGATAGGATCTGGGTAAACATCTTTTAGAATGGTGGTTTTCAAGCTTTTTGGTCTCAAGAAGTTTTTATATTCTTAAAGATTATTGAGGACCCCAAAGAACTTTTATTAATGTGGGTTTTATCTACCTATATTCACTGTGTTATAAGTTAAAAAACTTTCATTTATTAATTAATTTTAAAATATCAATAATAAATGCCTTATATGTTAACTTATATAGCCTATGTTTATGAAAATAATGATACCTTCCCCCAAGGAAAAAAAGAAAAAATGCAAAGAGTGGCATTGCTTTACAGTTTTACAAAGATCTTTAATGCTTGGCTTGATAGTAGACAGCTGAATTTTCATATCTACTTCTGCATTCACTCTTGTGAAATATTTTGTTTCAGTTGAAGTATATGAAGAAAATTTGGTATAACACAGATACATAGTTAGAAAACAGAGGAGTACTTTAGTAGCCATTTTAAGGTGATTGTGAATAAACTGTGCTAAACTGTGTCAGAGACAATATTCTGAAAGCCTGAAGAGTGGGCTAAGTGAAACTGTATCTCAGTGGAGGCCTTTGAGGACCAGAGGAAGGCACTGGGATTGGACAGCTCTTCCCATCCATACCTCCATCTTCATCTCATATCACTCCTGGGAACAAGATAAAATCAAGAGGGAATTGGGAGTGTCGTACTGACTGAGATTACTTTCTGAACTTACTTCCTTTAAGATGAGAGGTCAGAAGTGTCTGAATTTGAGCATGGTTCCCTAGAAGGTTTTCCTGTCTTTATAGTAAACCCATTCTAGCATGCTCACTTCTGTGAATCTTTTGATTCTTTCCTCTGCTATTTTGCCATGGCAGATCTGGCATTTAATGTAAGCCATCACTTTTTTCAAGCTACCAGGAGTTTGAAAAAAGCTCTTAGTAGCTTTTTGGAACCCTCAGCCAAGGCACTGACTTAGATATTTAACTTGGTATTATGGGAGAACATCTCCATTTTAACAAATGCGCCTTTATTCATTTTATATCCCATCTTTCTTGATCCTACACTCTCCACATATACTCACTTTCTCAGTTCCAAACTTGAGAACCTTGAACCCCCAAAGTAGTGCTGTTTGGCTGAGGCAATTCTCTGGAGAAGAAGAGTCCTTATCAGTCAGTAATAATGATTAAATGGTTATTGATAACAATATGTACAAAAGCTTGAAGACTCATCATCAACTAAAAGCAAATATTGAGAGGAAAGGCCACTCTCTGGGATTTACACATTGTACTTTTTTGAAAGGTCGTCATGTTTGAAAACTCTTTCTGCCTCTCCTTTTACTATTTTTTTCTACTCTGCAGTGCTGTGGCGAGTACCTTTGCAAATAAACTGAGCAAACCAAATGTGTTATTTTACAAACATTCACAGTTTTGTTTTTTTTTTTTTTTTCCTGCATTGGCCATTTTCTCCAAAACACTATCATCAACCTATACAAACACTTCCCTTCTGAAGAACTCCATGAGCTTTTCTTAGTAACATTTAGTAAGGAAGAGAAAAATGATTTAATATTCTTTTTCTCTCTCTTCCCTAAACTGCATCTGTCCTTTTCTTCTCTCTATCTCATCTTTCTTCTGTTTTCTTTCTACACATTCTTCTTTCTTCTTGTTCTTCCCTCTTTATTTTTCTGTTCCTACGTCTAACTTCTAGTCTTGACTTGGTTCACTGTACGATGTAAAGCATCTATTTTTCTCATGTGTGTGATGATATTTTATTTTCAGGGGGGCACCATCTGTCTTTGCATTAGACAGGTATTTCTCTCATGAATTGAGGGACTCCAATCAGCATGGAACAGATTCAATAGCAGAAGACTCTCCAGATTTTCAACTTTTTTTTTTTTAACTTTGGATTTTAGAGACAGCATACAGATTTTCAACTTTTAAATACTTTCTCAGAATATCTCTCCCAAAGAAAAGTAATTTTTTTTTTGAAGCATATGCTTGATGTTACAATTGTTAATTTTTAGTCTAAATCAAAAAGAAGACATAAGAAAAGCTGAGAAACGAACTTCTATCACAGATAATTTCCTCCCCTAATTAAATAAAGTTTATACCTTGTGTTTTAATGTTATGGTACTGTATCAGTTTGCAAGTTCTGCCATATTAAAGTACCACAGACAGGCGTGGCTTAAACAACAGGAATTTACTTTCTCATAATTCTGGAGGTCAGAAGTCCAAGATCAAGCTGTCAGCAGGGTTGATTTCTTCTGAGACCTCTTTACAGATGGTGATCTTCTCCTTGTGTCTCTACATGGTCAACCCCTCTATGGCTGTCTGTGTCCTAATTGCCTCCTTTTATAAGGACATCAGTCATATTGGATTAGGGTCCATACTAATGATGCCATTTTAACCTCTTTTAAAACCCTATTTCCAAATATGGTCACATTCTGGGGTACTAAGAATTAAAATTTCAATATATGAATTTTGAGGGGACACAATCAGCCCTTGCTAGTTAGCAACTATTTAAGAAATACTCAGATTCTGATGAGTGAGAAGGTTTAAGTGTTAATATTTGACATGTTACAATATTTTAAAATTGTTCAACAGGGGACTTTTTGCTTCCAGGAAGATAAAGTAAATAAAATTTTTCCTATCCTTCCCATTAAATGCAACAAATTCCCCTGGGTATTATATACAAAACAAACAAACGAACAAAATAAAAAACTCTGAAAGGTAGAGAAAAGAAGGCAGACCAACTAGGGACATAAAGATCCCAGGATGATCTGAAGACAAGTTCTCTGGGTTTTCTCTTTTTGCCTTATATAGCTCAGACTGGATACTAGAGAGGCTGGCAACATGGAAGCCCATGGTCTCCTACATGAAAAGCTCCAAAAAAAACCTTGGGCTCTGTAGCCAAAGGATCAGGAAAGGGGGCAACCAATCCAGTTAGAAGGCATTTAGAAAGTAACCATTCTACTTTGGCCAAACTTTGTAAAAATACTAGAATTCCACACTTGTCAGACCATGACAAGGTGTGCTAATTCCCTTTTCTTTGTGTGAAAGCTCAGATTTTCATGCCCTCAGTGATAAAAGAGTTCTCCCTCCCCCCCCCCGCCAGTGGAGGCCAGTGGGGCAGTGGACCTCTACTACAATCCTGTGGTACTGAGGCATATCCGCACCTTCCCATCGGAGCCATATGAGAAGAAGTCTAGTGGAGAGCCAGGACTTTAACCATGATGCATCAAGAACAAGGCCACCGCCCCTCATGGTGTCTGTGGAGACCACATGGAGAAGAATAAATGAGGCAACTTCACCCTTCTAGTCTGGTGGTAAAAGGAAAGTCCTACTTGTGAGCCTGAACTTCCATTTCTGCACAGCAGTAAGTATTATCACCTACTGGGTGATCACAAAGATAAGTGGAGAGTCTGGACTTCCGTGCCTCTGTAGCAATAACAAGGAGCGGCCCCCTTTACCCAAGCCAGCAATGTCAGAGGCAGCCTGCTAAAACATAAATTTAAAGAAGATACGAAGTCTTATAGCATAATACCCAAAATGGCCATGTTTCAATAAAAAAACCGTGTCACACCAAGAACTAGAAAGATCTCAAACTGAATTACATAAGAAAATCAATGCATGCCCAAACTGAGATGATATAGATATTAGAATTACCTGATAAGGATTTTAAGGCAGCCATCATGAAAATGCTTCAAAAAAGCAACATGAAAAAAAAAAGGAAAAAAAAAAGCAACATGAACACACTTAAAAGGAAATGAAAAATAGAAAATCTCAGAAGAGAAATAGAATTTATGCAAAAAAAGCTTATAAAGAAGAACTAAATATTAATTTTATAATTAGAAATCATAAAAACCAAAATAATAAAAAATGAGCTCAGTATCAGAAGAATTTAGAGGACAAAGGAAAGAATCATTGAATTTGAAGACAGAACAATAAGTTTACCTACTCTGAACAATAGAGATAATATAGACTGAAAAAAAAAAAAAAATGAGGAGAGCTTCTGGGACAAGTAAGACCATAATAAACAGTCTAAATTTTATGTCATTTGTATTCCAAGAGAAAAGAGGAAAGAGGATGAGGCTAAAGGAAAACCATCTGACAATATTATTTAACGCAGAAGAAGCATTTAACAAAACTCAACACCTATTTATGATGAAACTCTCAGTAAACGAAAATAGAAGGGGGTTTTCTCAATTTCATAAAGACCATCTGCAACTAACATCATACTTAATTGTAAAAGATGTTTTTCCTCTGAAATTGGGAAAAAGGCAAGGATGCCCTTTTAAATCTAGTGCAAGTTGAACATCCCAAATCTGATAATCCAGACTGGGCCAATATTTGCATTACACTCATCTAGTAAATATAACGCAAATATTGCAAAATCCAAAAAATTTCAAAATTTGAAATATTTCTCTTCCTAAGCATTTTGAATGAGGGATAGTCCACCTGGATATTGTAGCCAGTACAATATAGCAAAATAAAGAAATAAAAGGCACACAGTTTAGAAAGAAACAAAACTGTTCTAGAAAGTCCCAAGGAATCTACATTTTAAAAAATTATCAACCCAGGAATGTATTAACAAACAGTGGGATATATGTACCAGGGGATACTATTCAGCCACTAAAAAGATGGAGACTTTACATTTTTTGTATTAACATGAATGGAGGTAAAACACATTCTTCTTAGTAAAGCATCATAAGAACGGAGAAGCAAGAATCCAAAGTACTTTATTCTAATATGAAGGCAGCTGATAAGCTAATGCAAGGGGTGGAGGTAGGAGAATAAGGGAGTGGGGAGAGGGGAGGAGGGAAGGGGATGGGGGACACAGTGTATGGCACATATTTTTTTTTTTAAGCAGAAACTCAACTT
Source organism: Loris lydekkerianus (assembly GCA_963574355.1). NCBI lineage: Eukaryota > Metazoa > Chordata > Mammalia > Primates > Lorisidae > Loris > Loris lydekkerianus. The sequence continues at coordinate 13,566 of CAUYPK010075321.1, forward strand.
TATTGCATCAAGCAGCCGCTTATATAGGGCGTGGGGAAGGCGCAGGGAAAGAAGGCGGGGATGAGGTGCGTGACAGGGTTGGGCCAATGGCATGGTACCACGTTGGCTGTATCTAGGTAGAGGCAGTTTCAGGCTGGGCCTTGCTGAGTCATTGCTACACTGAAGTAGCTCGATGGATCTATTTCTAGTCAGGCTCCAGAAGTTGCACTAGGCCTCAGGCACATGGCAGGGCCCAACAATTCCCTCTTTTGTTTTTTGTATGGCGGAAAAACATAGCCCCTGTCTTACGTCACCTCTCTTCCA
>CAUYPK010075324.1:0-11587 GCA_963574355.1 Loris lydekkerianus
AATTTCAAAAATAAAAATATATACCCAAAACAATTACAATAATTGAGGAATCAGTAGGTTAAATGAAACATACCACATTAATTCAATGGCAACTTTAATAAAGTGAATAAACCATTTAAGACAGTAAAGCATTGTAAATAAATGGTTAAAAATCCTGAATCCTTATACTCCAAAACCCCTGATTATAAGGATTCAGGATTTATGAACATTTATTTACAAGACTTTACTGCCTTAAATGGGGTTTTCACTTAATTAAATGTGCCATTAAATATTGTGGGTTAAATAGTTAAGTGGAATACAGTTCAGTTCAGCCGCCTACCTCTTCAGCTCAGCCGCGACTTGTGGACTGAGCTGAAGCACCGCCCCCTCAAGCAGACGGCAGAAGACGACTGGAGACTACGTGCATTTGATTAGCTGAGCACACACCTGAATCAAATGACCTGTATGACCCGAGTATAAGCAGAGTTCGGGTTTTTTGGCACAAAAACTCGGCTTATACTCGAGTATATACAGTAACTGTTATAATGTTTTCTTCATTTACTGTCATTCAACTCTAGATTATGTTTAATAAAGTAAAAGAAGTATAAAAACAATAAATTGGATCTCCTATTTAGCAAAAAAAAATTCATGAGCAAATCCAGTTGGAAATAGAGAGTTGTCTAAAATGTGGAGAAAATTCCAACACTTGCTTCTGTGTTAGATTCAACTTGTTCTCTGCCCTTCAACAATGATAACTGTCACTAACATCAAAACATTCACTACAGATTCAGTGTCAATTTTTCTTTTAGTTGAAACTATGTACATATATAAGCATATATATATGTATTATATGTATATATATTTAATATATATGTATGTGTGTACATATGTGTGTATATGTATGTATATATATACACATACAAATAGGAGGATATATATATATATACCTAACTGAATTATACCTAACTGAATTATACCTAAATTCTGGGCCATTTGAGTAAAATCTAACCCTGGTCAAATTTCCTTTCATTTTACAATAAAGAGCTATGTGAGATTAAAAAAAAAAAAAAGATTTATCTGGGAACAAAATATTAAGATCAATCCTGTTTGGTCATGAGGCACTACTTTCTTTATACATTACACATCTTATTGCTAATTTCTTATGGAGGATTCTTATATTCACATTTGGAAAAAAAATCACCTACACATTCATTTTCATGTGTTTTCTCACCTTATTTAAGTTAGTTATGGAATCTTAGTAGTTAAGATGAGCAATTTCTCATCTTTTTTGTTTTTTGAAATAAAAGGATGGAATAGTTCACGTCTTTGAGGGGTATACGGCTATTTTTCAGTTTCTATCATGGTTTTATTTCTCCCTATTTAGACTAATATTTTTTCTTGAGACAATATTGCTAACTTAAAATAGACTGATGTACTTAGATTTTTACAAAAATGGTACAAATTTCCATAGTGTTTTAAGATCTCCTTATTCCTAGTGTTATACAATCATATGTGGGTTTTTGTTTTTTTTTTTTTACTTAGATCACCTAGGTCATCTTTTTTTTAAGTATCTGTTGGTATGATTATAAAATATATTGCTCTTTGTTAGTATTTTATTAACTCATTTCATATGCTGTTGGGTTGTTTTTAATAAGGATATAGAAAAATGTATTTAATTTTATTTTATTTTCTATCCCCTTTTTCATAGTTTATATTTTTAGTGGGAAAAATATTTTACTTAATGTCTTTGGCTATGGGCCACAGTTTTTAAGATACTACAGTTTTATCACTTCCATTTACTTTTAAAGAATAATGTATATTATTTTCTGGTACTTTATTTGTTACATGTGTTACTCTACTGTTTTTGCTGGATACTTTTTATAAATCTATTTAGAATGTTTGGACCTATATTTATAATGTCTTATGTGCAATATATAATTGAAATGTCTTATTTTCAAATTACAATTTTTCAACTTATAATTTAAGTTGAAAAATTCAATAAACAAATTGAATTTATATATATATGTTATATATATATGTTTTATATATATATATGTTATAAGTTGAAAAATTCAATAAACAAATTGAATTCAAAAGACAGAAGTAAAATTCATATGGCCAATAACATATCATAAGCCCAAAGATTTATTTTTAATTCCATAATGCTTTCTCTTTCCTCTTTTAGTTGGAATACACAGAAAGGAGGTATTCCTTTTTAAACCTAATTTCTAATTTTACTTAGTTCTAATCAGTTTGTTTAAACTAGGTATCATGTACTTTTCTTTATGACACCAGTTTATGGGTAGATTTTGTGACTTTCTTTTTTTAAAATAATGTCATTCTGTCTTTAACAAAACGTGTATGTTGTGAGATTTCGGTTCATGTAGGTGTCATTTTCTATAGGAGATATGCTAAAGTCTTCATCTGATTGTGATTTTTACCATTTTTTTCTTGTATTTCTAGAAGTTCCAGTATTATGAATTTCAAAGCCATGTTGCTGGATGCATTAAGATTCACAATTACTATACCTTCCAATTATATCTCCTTAGTTATACTAAATATCCCTCTGTGTCAGTTCAGTAATCATTCTGAGTCTTAATTTGTGTAATATTAACAGTTATCCCTAGGTTTTGCTTTTAGCAGATATCTAGTATTTTTTCCCCAATTCCTGTATTTTCAAGCATCCTATGTCATTTTATTATATATTTTCTCTTTAAAAAGCATTTTGCTTCACATTTCCTTTTGTACTAAATCTAAGAATGTTCTTTTAATTTAGCCTATTCCAATTTATTACAACTTTTACATTTGTTCCAACTCTTGCTATCTGATTTTACTAATCACTCATATTTACTGGTCTGGTTTAGCAATAGCTCAGTTGCTTGATGCCTGAACTAAGGATGGGGACAAGTACACAGACCCAGCCTAAATTATTGCCTGCTATAAGGCCCCCAAGAGTTTTTCCTCTGCTTAGAAAACTCCCAAAGCTGATTCTATCTATCTATCTTTCTATTTATGAAATAGGGTCCAGCTATGTTGCTCTGTCTGGAGTATAGTGGCTAATCACAGATTCAGTCATAGTGCATGACACCCTTGAACTTTCAGCCTTAAGTCTTCCTCCTGCCTTGGCCTACCATGTAGCTAGGACTACAGGTGCATGTCTCCCATTTGAGCATGGATCTGCATTTTAAATTCGGTTGCATTTATTCTGGACTATGATTAATCTCTTCAGTCCTACCCTTCTGTCCATCTTGCAGAAAATCTACGTAGTTTCTGATCAACAATAGTACCTCTTCTTTCTTTTCCAATTGTTATTGGTCTTAGAATTATTGTTGTTTATTTCTATAGGAAGAAGGGTCATATCATTTCTATCATTTCTACTAATGCCTTGAAGTAGTTTCCTATCTTGGGCACAGTAAATGGTGTTAAAATAATCCACTGAGAGGCCGTTAGGCTGAAATGGTTGCAGCACCTTGGATTCCTACATAAGCAAATGAAATCCAGGCCAATGTAAACCAAAAAAATGAAACTTAAGCTTAATCAATCAGAAAGTGCCAACTAACCTTTAACCAGAGACTTTCTACATGTAGAAAGTTTTTCTTCTGCAAATACCTTATGAAGAAATTTCCCCTTACAACTTCTCAGTAGATCCTTGAACAACTTGTAGTCTAGTGCTGATTCATGAATCTCTATCTGCTTACATAAACTTTTTTTTTACAATTTTAACATGCCTAAGTTTAATAGTTAACAATGGCCTACGAGTTCTGGTCCCTGATATTGTTCTGGTTGCATCTACAATTGTCGCCCTAGATTGCACTCCCCAGCCATGCTGGCTTCTTGATTGTGCTTCATCTGTGCCAGGAATTCTCTTATCCACCTTAGGATCTTGCCCTTTCTCAGATCACTTTCCTCTCAGATATTCTCCGGTCTCCATTTCTCACCTCTTTCAGGTCATTACTGCAGCATCACCACCTCAGTGGTGCCTTCTCTGGCTATCAAATCTCAAGTCAGCAATACATACTCTCTCTGGCTGCTTTTGTTTTCATCTTGCTACTTTAATACACCTCCCAGTGCTTTTATTTTTATCTTAGTTATTGATCCTCTTTCTCATTAGAATGCAAGGCCTTTGAAGACAGAAATGTCTGTCTGCGTTATGTGTGGCTCCATCCCTAATGTTTTGAACAGGGCTTGACACACATGATACATGTTCTGTAGATATTTCTTAAAAGAATTAATACATTTCTAGAGATTTGGAAGAAGAAATGGAGACAAATGAAATATGTCCATTATGCAATCTTAGTTCCCCGTGGGCCTTAGAATCACCCAGCTATGTCACCATTCACTGATCTACCTGACCTGTCCTTCAGGGGACCTTGACTATTTGATTTCAACATTGTATGAAATAAAAGTTCCAGAGGGAGCAGGAGAAAAAAAGGGATAAATTAGACATAAAAAAGAAAGCTGCCTCTTGAGAAAAGAAAATTTGTGGATAGGGATAGTTGTATGGTTTTCCTTAATCAAAAACCAAAAAGGGGACTACATCTTTTCCCCTTTGACTCCCTTTGATTTAGAAGAAGCTGATGAGGTACAGCAAGATAAATAAAGGAATAAAGAACTAATCCACAAGGGAGGAGACCCCTTTATTGTTCTGACACACATGTCTGTCCTAACAACAGAGGATTTTTTGCCCCCCTTTGGTGAAGGGTAGGAATAGAGTTGGGGGTGTGGTGATTTAAATTGGGACCTCTAGGCAGTCTGTTTGGGAATTAGCGTTGCATTATTTTCCTGGCTCTTCACCCCCTCCTGGCATTTAGTTGAGAAACATTTGCCCTGGAACAGCGCACAGAGTTTGCATTAGTGTCTCTGAGGACCACACTTTGACCCCACAGACTAAGGAAGCTACAAATGGAAAATTCCAAGTTGCTGTATTCTTTTATTTTCCTTCTAATGCTTCTGCAGAAAGGGTTTAAGGAAACAGATGCAGAAGAATAATTAAGAGCTGAGGGCTAAAAAACTCCTCTGGCAACACGGGTTGTTCCAGTGTGATCTTCCAGCTATCTGTGCTTGCAGAAGTCCAGAGGGGTCAAAGGGAAACCTGATTTCAGTGTATGCAAAAGCTGAGCTCGCATTGACATAAAGAGCCCTGGATCAAATTCTCTAAGTCAGGGTTTGGAAGTTGTGTAAATTTCATTTCACTTCCTTCAGGCTACCTCCAAAAGAGACCGGCATATTCCTTAGTAAAAGGTCTTGGGGGATAGTGATTTGCCAATCTCCCTTGCCAATCCACACCTGAGTTCAACAATATTCATCCTCTGCTTGGCTCTAACCTAAATGGCATTCTCTATATTTTCAGCCCCTGGCCACTTCCCTTGCATTCTGTGCAACAAGATAAACTAGTTATTTTGCCCTAAGAATAACCTCATCCTGAGTATAAATCCTCATGTGGGAGACACATCATAGCAAGTCATTCTGCAAAACCAGATTGTTTCAACATTCTTCTCCTAATGTGCAAACAAAATTTAATATTTTATTTTGCCCTAGACATGGCTTACAGAGAAGAAGCTAATCGGAAAGGTGGTAGACTAATTATATCTAACTCCTGTTAAGGTTATCTGCCCCATGCTCTCACCTAAATAACAACCAGAAATCAGACAAGACTTTCTTCTACTTTTGGTCTTTCTGCAAATTCTATTTCTCACTTGAAAATGTTCCTTTCAACTCAGGTCTTATCTTCATCCAAGACTTAACTGATCTTTCCCTTCTCTGCCCACTTATATCTAACTTGACCTCTGCTTCCAATCTGTAGGTGTTTGTCTCCGATTGGACTGTAGGATTCCTGAAGGCAGAATCCACAGCTTCTTTTGTATCTTCTACATGCCCTGGTGCAGGGCTCCATACTTTAGGAGCTCTCCCAAAACCCACGCTTGAACTTGACTGACTGATGGAGGAAACAGAAACGGGCCCCTGCAGTGACCTGGAGCATATGGAATTCTGAGTAAGGGAAATGAAAAGGCCAAAAAGCTCAATACCACACCCTTTATAAAGCACACACATCCCAACAAATCCTAGGTTATTGGAAAAGTAACGGCCCTCTCCCCAGACCAGCTCCAACAAATTAAAAAAAAAAAAAAAATCATTAGAAGGGATAAAGAAACCACAGTAAATATTAATGGCTGGAAGGAGGAGGCTGGAGGACGGCAGGCTGCCCCGAGCAGGTGTTCCCCTCACTCAATTTCAACCCATTTGCAGCCAAGAATGTCATCATTTGGCCTTCTTGAGCTCACCGACAGGCCATTTTTCATGATTTGACCATTTCTGGCCAAATGCAAACTTTTTAATTAAATGTACCACATGATTCCAGATGTTTGTTTATTTGTTCCAAAAAAAAAGAAAAAGAAAAAAAGAAAAGAAAAAGAAAGAAAGAAAAAGGTTATAAAATTGCTACATGAGGAAAAACCTGGGGCAGGGGGAAAGTTTTCTATACGAGACAGGGAAACAAAGGGAGTCGGAAGATCTGGGACTAGGAAATTAATACTAGGCAGAGATCTCAGCAGAACAATTTCCACTGAAAGCGTTGCCTTCAAATTGCTCCCTTTCCAGAAGCCCAAGATTTGGGAATTAACACACTGGGCACTTACTAGTTTTTAGAATGTCGCTCATCTTTAAGCCAAAGACTAGAATGAGAACTCATTTTTGTGGCTGCTTTGCCTGCTTTTGGTATGTTTGTTCCTGTTGCCACCTGCTCTGCTACATTAACTCCACCAGTCTTCCATTTAACAGGCCAGATCACAGTCTACACATGAGTGGGGGGGGAGAATCTTGTGTCTGGGAAGGACCGAGAGGGGGTCAGGCAGAGACCACAGCTTCCCGCACACCACACACACTGGCTTCCTCACTGCTTTCTGGCTCTCTGTTTCTCTCTACCTCAAAACATAATCAGTCGCTTGTGTTTGCTACAGAATGTTCAGCCAGGTCTTTCCTTTATTCCCTGTGCCCCCAGCCAGCCACCCCAGGCCTTCATCACCAGTTGCCGGATTATTTCAACATTATCCTGGGCTCCATGTTTTGGTTTCAAAAGCCAACCTCGGAAATATTCTGAAAAACATAGATGTTCCTTTTCTCCGATGGCTGAACTCGGGTGACTAACACCATCAGCGACTTCAAAGGACAACTCCAGAGTGGCCGTCAGGTTCTCTTTACACAGCCTGCACTCTCGCTCCCCTGGCAGTATCTGCCCTGGCCCCAGCTGTCTTCCCCATCTGTTACCACATTGTTACCTAAATTACCTTTGCTAGAAACCTGCTATTTAGAGGCATCACAGTCTGCAGACACAGAGCCTGGTCTCCGAAAATCTAAACCTTCTAAAACCAGAACAAACTCCCTCCAATCCCATCCCACTGTGGCCCCTCTGAGACCAAGCTCTCCTATTTCCAGTTTCCCCTGCATGCTGCTTGCAGATTGATCATCTTATAGAACAGTTTTAAATCAAACACAGACCCTCTGCCTGCCTGAGGCCTGATATGATATGGACCTATGTTCATAAGGAATCTTTTTTTTTTTCTTATTCAGAATGCATCTCTTTCTAGCCAGTTCTATTTATTCTTACCTCCATGCGCCTTCTTTACCCATTTCCCTGTTAGGAGATGCCCTTCTTTTGTTCTCTGCTTACCCACACCCTACATGTCCTTTAAAGCTCAAAGCCAACAACCTTCAAATAGCCGTGCCCGATTATCCTTCACTGATTCTCATCTTTTCTAAATATTTGTGTAGCACCTATGTGGCTTTAACCGTGTAAGGCAACTCTTAATCAAATAATACATGCTATCTTGTTTGGTTCCCATTACTTCATTTTCAGGATATCCTCAAACCTTAAATTATCGGGAGGTAGAAATGATAATACCATTTCTGAATTCCCCACCAATCCTCATGCATATCGTGTATAAGCGAGGTACTGAATAGAGACGTGCTGGAGGGATCCTTGAATGACTGTGCTCCTAGCAATCCTTGTCATTTTTGACCATATCTCAGTTCTTTCCAAGTAATGAAAAGGGCAAGAAACAACCCGTGAGTCTAAACCATTTACACATTCAGAATCTTCCACCCTGCAAATTCTAGGCTTCCATTTTTTAAGATAGAGGAAGCATGTTTTTGCCACCACTTTTCATGGGGACTGTCTGTTGCGGGGAGGGTTGTCTTTCTGACCTCTCATTTTACAGACATACGGTTTGTTATCATTTAGAGGGCAGGGAAGAAATGGAATCCACTTTTCCCTCCTTGCTTTGCTGCTGAGGCAGACGAACCAGATTCGCAGCCCTTCTGTGTCTAGGAGTAGGCCACAGTTCTGCCCAAGAAATAGAAATAAAGCAATCCCGGAGACAGCAAATGAAAAATCATCCTTGGAGAAAAAGGATAGGAAACGGACCCCTGTGGATTTCAAATGCTTAAGGAAGGTTGCTTAAAGTTCCTGGCTAAACTCCACGCCAGTCTTGGTAATAGTCTAACAGATTCATCCATCTTCAGATTCCACTTGGCTTGCTCTTCCATCACTGCCACCCTCCCAGACAGCGAGTGCACACACACATTTATCTATATATGTGCGGAAGTTTTAATCTACACTACCCTCCATTCCAATCCACCAGCCCTGCTGAGCACAGAGTGAAGCTATTGACCCTGCAAAGTAGCAGGGAGATGAATTTGATGACCCAGACCAGAGTTTTTAAACCATTTCAGCGAGGTCTAGAATCAAAAGAAAGTACAATTTATTCAGCACTTAGTAAAGTCCTTTTACTTTGGAACAGGGTACAAACACTGAAAATAGACTCCCACTGCCACGCAGATAAAATGAACCTGTCAACCACTACTGTCAAATCACAAGTCACCTCGATTAAAATAAAGGAAACTCTAGCATCTCTTGGCATCTGAAAATTCCACCAAGATTACAAGCCCATAAAAGCATTATGAAGGAAAAGAAAACTAAACTAATGGGTTCTGTTGAAAATGTCATCAGAGGAAATCATTATACATAATTAGAAAATGCTAATAATAGTTCTGCACAAGGAACCAACACACTCTTCCCCCACACAGCCAGGGCAAGGCAGTGGCACGGGGTCTAAAAAGGGGCGCCACGGCCATGCTCTTACCTGACAAGACCCTAGACAAAATGTGTCCTGTCCTTGCCACCAGGAAGTTTTATTTTCATTTTTCTTTTTCTTTCCCCTCCCCCCCTTTTTAAAAATAAAACATTTTTCAATACACTTTCCATGAGGGAAAGTTGAATCTGTCATGCTTCTATGAACCTTCAATGAATCAGTGACAATTTTTTGAGAAGTCATTTGCTGCTGAGCTCTCTTAAAAGACTAATCAAATTATTCCAGAAGACAAAAGGTAATCCGTAAGCAGGCTGCCTTTCCCTGAGTCTGATCCCAGTATGACCTACCTGGCAATGCCACCAGACACATCACATTGTTTATTCCAACTTTGTAAACAGTCACTGAGAACCAATGGGCAGTAGGCAAAACAACTGCCCTTGACACTGACTTATTATGCTAGCCTAAATAAACACATCTATTTTTCTGAGTCTTTGCTATTGTTCAGTATAGATGCTGTTTATAATGATTAGCTCTACTTAGCTTTCACATTCCCTGTGTGTTGACATGGTAAGATCATAGAAATATAAAACCCAAAAATTAGCTAAAAGAGACAGATTGCTTCTATCAGGCCTCAGAACACAGGACCCCAAATTATGGCACCTTGGCATGCTGATGGCTTTGAGCTGAAAATCACTGTAAGTCCCCAGAAGCCAGGTCTCTCTGGCCTTGTCTAGCCACTTCTGCCTCCATCCCTCTTTCTCCCCAGAAATGAATAAGAGAAATCAGAATTTCTCTTCCCCAAAGAGGATGATAGAAACTAGAATCCTTTTCCTCTAAAGCAAGCCATAAAATCTAGAAACGTCACTGTCTCCCTTCTTCTTTGAAGACTTTCATTCCAGAAGGCTCTTGCCTCATACCCAAGAGAAAGAAATGCTTCACAAAGAGACAGAATGGAATCTGAAGAGATAGGCCTTGCCGGGCTTCCCACCCAATCTACATGTACATCAGACCTTTTGTCTAATCTCCTATCTCTATGGCTATTCATTCTTCATCAAACCTAATCATAAAAATAGTTTTCCCAGAGTCTTCATTTCTGAAGATTTCCATGTCATGCAAAACTCTGATTAAATAAATTAGCAACATTTTTCTCTTGTTAACCTGTCTTTTGTTATAGGGGTATCGGCCATTATCCTTATGATGGGTGAGGAAAAGTATCACATGTTTCTGCCCCTCTACTCCCAAATCCTCTAAGCTCCAAAGAAATTGTGATGAACAGTTTAGTCATCATGCAGTCATCATTCCCGTGAGCCCTCTGGGAAGCCTTCTGCTTACTGGCATGAAGTTTCTCTGGCAACATCTCCCCATGCCAAACATCTTTGTCTACACTGCTACCTCTTCCTATGCATCCATTTCCCTTTTATTCATTTCACTTTGGCTGATTTAATGAGTTGAAGTAAAATACTCTGTATTTACAGCTTCTGTGAAAATATATTTTATGATACCTCAGGTTAAAAACGTCTTAAAAAATAAAATACTTCCACAGTTTTTCCTGTCCTTTTTTTTTTTTTTTTGGATGACACACATTGAGCTGCTTCAAGGAGATATACAGAAAAATCAATTGCTAAGTTTAAAATGCAACTCACATTAAGGAAACTGCAAACGATAACTAATTATGATAAGTTGCTATATAAATTACTCTGTGACAGTTGCAGCAATTAATTTCAAACACAAACAGGCCAAGCCTCTGGTTGGAGAAGAAGATGAACATCTAAGAACTGTGTCAATACAAATAATGGTAAGATTACAGACCACGATCAAAGCAGGATAGTTATCATCCCCAAGCAAGTTTTTGTAGCATATTTCCTCTTTTTCTTTCTCTCTCTCTCTTTTTTATACATTTCAAGTTCAAATCTTAACATGGCAAGCTGACAATGGCATGTCTGCAAGACTGCATAAGCATCAGGAAATAAATAATTTAGGGATGTTCGCTGGGTTTGCAATTAATTTGCAAATGGTATATGCAGACAAATTGGGATATGTTCCATGTAATAGATGTTGGCAAGGTAGGATTACGGTAGATTTGCTGGATTATCTGTTTTAATATCCCTACCATCTTTTTCTAAGAAAACTACTCTCTGCTGCCAGCTCAGAGAACTACATTTCTTAGAATTGGCTTCAATGAATCAGTCTTGGTTAGAGTCAGCCAAAGAGAGGCTCTGGAGTATGAATTCAAGGGTAGGGCAGGGCAGTACAGGGAGCATTTTCTAAGTGACTATTAGAATCCTGGCTCAGACGCTACAGGTAAGCCAGTCCGAGGGAGACACCCAGGTGCTCTTGAGATCCACAGAAACTTTCTTTTTTTTTATTTTATTATTTTTTTCATTAATATTAAATCATAGCTGTGTACATTAATGTGATCATGGGGCACCATACACTGGTTTTATAAACAGTTTGACACATTTTCATCACACTGGTTAACATAGCCTTCCTGGCATTTTCTTAGTTATTGTGTTAAGACAATT
>CAUYPK010075327.1:0-33601 GCA_963574355.1 Loris lydekkerianus
TGAATGTTTTTAATTGGCTTGTCAAAGATCAAATAACGGTAAGTAGCTGGATCCATCTCTTGGTTCTCTATTCTGTTCCAGACATCTATTTCTCTGCTTTTGTGCCAGTACCATGCTGTTTTGATTACTATCGATTTATAGTAGAGTCTGAGGTCTGGTAGCGTGATTCCTCCTGCTTTGTTTTTATTGCTGAGTAATGTTTTGGCTATTCGAGGCTTTTTCTGATTCCATATAAAACGAAGTATTGTTTTTTCAAGATCTTTAAAGTATGACAATGGAGCTTTAATAGGTATTGCATTAAAATTATATATTGCTTTGGGCAGTATGGACATTTTTTTTTTTTTTTTTTTTTTTTGAATTTATTTATTTTTTTATTGTGGAGAAGGGGCAGGGAAAGAAGGCGGGGGAAGAGGTGAGTGACAGGGTCGGGCCAGTGGCATGGCCACTTTGTTTCTTTTACATGCAATATCTAGCATAAGGCTGAGTATGGTGGCTCACACCTATAATCCTAGCACACCAGGAAGCCAAGGCCTGATTGAGATCAGTCTGAGTAAGAATGAGACCACTTCTCTAAAGAAAACAGAAAAATATCATTGAGCCCAGGAGTTTGAGGTTGCAGTGAGCTGTGATGACACCACTGCACTCTAGCCCAAGGCAACAGAGCAAGATGTTGTCTCAACAAAGAAAAGAAAGGAGAGGGGAAGGGAAGGGAGGGGAGAGGAGAGAAAAAACTAGCATAAAATTTAAAAATATGGCTCTGTACCTGTGGCTCAAGCGGCTAAGGCACCAGCCACATACACCTAAGCTGGCGGGTTCGAATCCAGCCTGAGACCGCCAAACAACAATGACAGCTGCAATGAAAAAATAGCGGGCGTTGTGGCGGGCACCTGTCATCCCAGCTACTTGGGAGGCTGAGGCAAGAGGATCTCCTGAGCCCAAGAGTTAGAGATTGCTCTGAGCTATGATGATGCCATGGCACTTTACCCAGGGCAAAGGAATGAGACTGTGTCTAAAAAAAGAAAAGGAAAGGAAAGGAGAGTGAAGGGAAGGGAGGGGAGAACAGGGTTGGGGAAGGGAGGGGAGGGCAAGGGCAGGGAAGGAAATGACAAAGAGAAGTCATCACATTCAGGGGAATAACAATGAGGCTGACTAATCATTAAAGAAGGAAGAGAAGCAGTGTAGTCAGAGGCAAAAGAATAGCATTTTCAAATGCTGAAGAGGGGCAAAAGCCTCCTTCTAGAATTCTATACTTCCAAAAATATCGTTCAAACACAACAGTAAAATAGAGATATTTTCAGAAAATTAAAAGCTTAGAGAATCTATTGCTAAATAGCACACAAACTTTATGGCCGCTCAGTATATGATAACAGAAAAGGAAGATGTAAATAGAATTACATTGTTTTAAGTTTCCTACCTGGTTTATAAATAGGAAAAAAACTGATTTAAGCTAGGCTATACCAATTTATGGATTTTTTTTTTTTTTTTTTTTAAGTGACAGAATCTTACTTTATCACCCTTGGTAGAGTGCCGTTGCAAGACAGCTCAGCAATCTCCAACTCCTGGGCTTAGGCAATTCTCTTGCCTCAGCCTCCCAAGTAGCTGGGACTACAGGTGCCTGCCACAACGCCTGGCTATTTTTTTGTTGCAGTTTGGCCAGGGCCAGGTTTGAAACCGCTAGCTCTGGTATATGGGGCCAGTGCCTTTACAGGCCTTGACCCACAGGCGCTGCCCGATGCCTGGCTATTTTTTTTGTTGTAGTTGTTATTGTTGTTTAGCAGGCCCAGGCTAGATGGTAGATGTGGCCACCACTCCAACCCTTGAGGCACCGGTGCAGAGCTTTTTTTTTTTTTAAAGACAGTTTCACTCTGTCACCTTGAGTAGTATGCCATGTAGTATGCAATGGTGTCATAGCGCACAACAACCTCAAACTCCTGGGCTAAAGCTGTCCTTTTGCCTCAGCCTCCCAAGTAGCTGGGACTACAGGTGCCCGCCACAATGCCCAATTAGTTTTTCTATTTTTAGTAGAGATGGGTCTGGCTTTTGTTTGGGCTGGTCTTGAATTCCTGATGATTCACCTGCCTCGACCTCCTAGAGTGCTGGGATTACACCTAACCCAGATACATTTTTTTTTTTTTTTGCAGTTTTTGGCCAGGGCTGGGTTTGAATGTCTGGCATATGGGGCCAGGGCCCTACTCCTTTGAGCCACAGGTGCCTCCCCCAGATGCATTTTTTAATCTCCAGAATAACCACTAACATAATTGCAGCTAAAAAAAAAAATCAATGAAGGAGAAAAAAAATTGAAGAATAAAAAATATTTGATCAACACAAAAGAAAGCAGAAAAAAGAAGGAACAAAGAAACAGAAGTGGGTGTCGCCTGTGGCTCAATGGAGTAAGGCACTGGTCCCGTATGCCGGAGGTGGTGGGTTCAAATCCAGCCCCAGCCAAAAACTGCAAAAAAAAAAAAAAGAAAAGAAAAGAAACAGAAGCTAGAACAATAGGATACAAATAGCAAGATGATAAACTTAAACCTAACCACATCGGTGACTATCTGTAATGCAAATGGACTCCAAGTAAAAGTCAGAACTTGCCAAAACCACAGCATTTGATTATATTCTTTTAAAAGGCACACATCATAAATAGAAAGGTACAAATAGTGAAAGTAAAAAGATTGAACAAATATACCAAGAACACACTTTTCACAAGAAAGCTGTTATTTTTGTTCGTTTCAGGGAAGTAGATTTTAAGATGCGGACCAGATATAAAGACATTTGCTAATGAGAAAAGGGTTGATTCATCAGGAGACACTAACAATCTAAAATATATCTACCTAATAACTCACAGAAAAACTGTGATATATATATATATATATATATATATATATATATGTATCTGTGATATCAGCAAAAACTGATAGATATAAAAAGAGAAATGAATAAATCTATACTCATAGTTAGAGACTTTTAATATACCTCTATCAGTAACTGACAGAACAAAAAAGCAAAAAAAGAAAAAGCAAATCAAAAGATTTGAAAAACATATTATCAGTTTGATTTAAGTGACCTTGATAGAGCACTATACCCGATTGAAGAATACACAGTTTATCAAATGTATATAGAACATTCATCTCGATACCAAGCTGTAAAACAAATCTCCATAAACTCAAAGAATTGTACGTACAGCGAACTCTCTAACCACAATGGAAATAAATGAGGAAGTATTATTAACAACAATACAATTTAAAAATTCCCCAAAGTTTAGAAATCATGCCACACACTTTTAAATCATGTATAGGTCAGGGGGCAACGCCTATAGCTCAGGGAGGAGGGTGCTGGCTCCATACACTGGAGGTGGTGGGTTCAAACCTGGCCCTGGCCAAACCTCCCCCCCCAAAAAAAAAAAATCATTCATAGGTCAGAAAAAGAATCACAACAGGAAATTTAAAAATATTTCTAAGTAGACTGGGACGGTGGCCAGCATCTATAATCCTACCACCTTGGGAGGCTGACTTGGGTGGATGGCTTTGGGCTCAGGAGTTGAGACCAGTGTGAGCAAAAGCAAGACCCTGTCTCTACTAAAAATATAAAAAACTAGCCAGGCCTGGTGGCATGTGCCTGTAACCCCAGCTATTCAGGTGGCTGAAGCAAGAGGATTGCTTAAACCCAGGAATTTGAGGTTGCTGTGAGCTATGATGACGCCATGGCACTCAACCCAGGGTTACAGAATCTGTCTCAAAAAAAAAAGAAAATTTCTACCTGAATAATGAAAACAACACATATTAAATTTGTGAGATACAATTAGAGTAATGCTTAGAAGGAAATTTATAGCTTTAAATGCTTATACTGGAAGAGAAGAATGGTTTAAGATTATAATTTAAGCTTTTATTTTAGGAAGCTGAAGAATAAGGCTGGGCGCAGGCAGTGGCTCACACCTATAATCCCAGCACTCTGGGAGTCTCAGGTGGGTGGATTGCCTGAGCTTAGGAGTTTGAAACCAACCTGAACAAGAGCAAGACCCAGTCTCTACTAAAAATAGAAAAATGGGCTCAGTGCCTGTAGCTCAAGCGGCTAGGACATCAGCCTGCCAAACAACAATAACAACTACAACCAAAAAATAGCCGGGTGTTGTGGTGGGCACCTGTAGTCCCAGCCACTCAGGAAGCTGAGGCAAGAGAATCACTTATGCCCAAGAGTTGGAGGTTGCTGTGAGCTGTGATGCCATAGCACTCTGCCAAGGGCAACATAGTGATACCCTGTCTCAAAAAATTAAAAAATAAATAAATAAATAAAAATAGAAAAACTGAGGCAAGAAGATCACTTAAGCCCAAGAGTTTGCTGTTGCTGTGAGCTATGATTACACCATGGCACTCCACTCAGGATGACAGCTTCAGACTTGGTCTCAAAAAAAAAAAAAAAAATTGACGTCTACACGACCAGCAACAATGAGTCTGACCCTGTCTCCCTGGGAAGAGTGCCCTGGCATCATCATACCTCACAGCAAGCTCAAACACTTGGGCTCCAAAGATCCTCTTGCCTCAGCCTCCAGCAGCTGGACTAGGGGGAGGGGGCAGTCTCGCTCTTGCTCAGGCTGGTCTCCAGTGTTGAAACTCCTGAGTTCAAGCCATCCACCCACCTCGACCTCCCAGATCGCTAGGATAACAGGCGTGAGCTGCCCCTCCCAGTCCTATAACTTCTTTTTCTATGGAGCTGTTCCCTGGAGGGCAAATCTGTCCTCCCTTATCACTGGCCTGAATGACTTTCAAAGTTCAGTGGGGAGGTGGTTAGGGGAGAGGGGAGATTCTAAATATTCTCCCCTTCAAAGTCAGGCCAGGTCAGTGCTTAGGCGTTTCTGAACATAATCTCTCCTGTAAAATGGAAAAGATCCTAAGTAAGGTCAAAAAATTAAAAAAAAAAAAAAAAAAAAGGCCAGGCACAGTGGCTTACACCTGTAATTGTGGACCACTTGAGCTCACGAGTTTAAGACCAGCCTGAGCAAAAGCGAGACCCCGTCTGTACTAAAATAGAAAAACTGACGCAAGAGGATTGCTTGAGCCCAAGAGTTGGAGGTTGTGAGTTATGACGCCCTGGCACTCTACCCAGGGTGACAGTTTAAGACTCTGCAACAAAAAAATTAAAAAAAAAAAAAAAAAAAAAGGCAGCACCCGTAGCTCAATGGGTAGGGCGCTTGCCACATATGCGGAGGCTGGTGGATTCAAACCCAGACAGGGCCTGCTAAACAACAATGACAACTGCAACAACAACAACAAAAAAAGCCAGGTGCCTGTAGTCCCAGCTACTAGGGAGGCTGAAGCAAGAGAATCACTTAAGCCCAAGAGTTGGAGGTTGCTGTAGGCTATGACGATGCCATGGCACTCTACCTAGGGCGAGACTCTGTCTCAAAAAAAAAGAAAGAAAAGAAAAACTAGCTGGGTGTTGTGGTGAGCGCCTGTAATCCCAGCTACTGGGGAGGTTGAGGCAGGAGGATGGCTTGCGCCCAAGAGCTTGAGGCTGCTACGAGCTACGACCATGCCATGACGCCCTACCCAGATGATAGAGTGACACTCTGTCTCAAAAAATTAATTAAACAGGGAGGCGCCTGTTTATCAGTGAATAGGGCACCGGCCCAATATACTGAAGGTGGCAGGTTCGAACCTGGCCCTGGCCAAACTGCAACAAAAAAATGGCCAGGCGTTGTGGTGGGCACCTGTAGTCTCAACTACTTGAGAGGTTGATGCAGGAGAATCGCTTAAGCCAAGGATCTGGAGGTTGCTGTGAGCTCTGATACCACAGCACTCTACCGAGGGCGATAAAGTGAGACTCTGTCTCTAAAAAAAATTAAATAAACAATAAAAAGTCAAATCAAATAAAAAGTCTCTATACTCATAATTTTGTATTCAGCTTTTTTTTTGAGACAGTGTCTCACTATGTCGCCATGGGTAGTGCCCTGGCATCATAGCTCACAGCAACCTCCAATTCTTGGGCTTAAGTGATTCTCTTGCCTCAGCCTCCCAAGTAACTGGAACTACAGGCACCTGCCACAACACCCAGCTATTTGTGTTGTTGTTGTTGTTGTAGTTATTTTAGCTGGCCTGGGCCAGGTTCATACCCGCTACCTTCGGTGTATGTGGCTGGCGCTGTATTCACTGTGCTACAGGCACTGAGCCCTTATTCAGCTTTTTTATTTGTTATTTCATAAGCAAGTGTCCATGTTACTACATAACTTTAATAGGGCTATAATATACATAGACTTCAAATTTTTGGAAATATAATTAAAATATGATAAAATTCACTTTTTGTTTTCTGTAAAATTCACTTTTAAAGTGTACCATTTAGTGATGTTTAGTATACTCACAAAGTAGTGCAACCATCGCCACTATCTAACGGCAGACATTTTCATCACTCCCAAAAGAAATGGCACCCACTGGCTGTCACTCCCTGTTCCCACTCCTCACTCCACCTCATAGTCCCTTATAGAAAATATTGATCCACTAATATTTTCTGCCTCTATAGATTTGCCACTTCTGGACATTTCTTATCAATGGAGTCATACAAAATGTGACCTTCTGTGTTCTTTTTATGGCTAAATAACATCCCATTGTGTGTTCATCCATTTATCAGTTGATGGACATTTAGGTTGTTTCACTTTTGTCTTGGGTTGGCCCAGCATTGCTAGATCTCAACACAGTCTAGGGCTCTCCCTCTACAATCCTGCTGATTCTCCCTCTTACCTTTCACAAGCCTGTGGATATCTATACACAAGTTTGATTTTTTTTAGAGACAGAGTCTCACTTTATCGCCCTCAGTAGAGTGTCATGGCACCACACAGCTTACAGCAAGCTCCAACTCCTGGGTGTAGGTGATTCTCTTGCCTCAGCCTCCTGAGTAGCTGGGACTACTGGCACCCGCCACAACGCCCGGCTATTTTTTTGTTGCAGTTTGGGCAGGTCCAGGTTCAAACCAGCCCCCTTGGTATATGGGACTGGCACCCTACCCACTGAGCCACAGGCGCTGCCCTATACACAAGTTTTTGAGGGAACATAAGTTTTCAGTTCACCTAGAAATGAAATAGTTGAGTCATATGGAAACTTGAAGTTTAACTTTTTTTTATTATTATTATTGGGGACTCACTGATGAAGTTTAACTTTTTAAGGAATTGTCAAATGTTTTCCCAAAGCAGCTATAGTACTTTATATTTCCATTAGCAACTGAGCGTGGGTTCCAATTTCTCCACATCTTCACCAACACTTGGTATTGATTATAGCCAACCTAGAAGGTATGAAACATTGACATTTTGATTTGCGTTTCCCTAATGATTTTTTATTTTTTTGAGACAAGAGTCTCACTTTGTCGCCCTCGGTAGAGCGCTGTGGTATTCCGGCTCACAGCAACCTCAAACTCTTGGGCTCAAGCAATTCTCTTCCCTCAGCCTCCTGAGTAACTGGGACTACAGGTGACTGCCACAACGCCCAGCTATTGTTAGAGATGGGGTCTTGCTTAGACTGGTCTCAAACCACTGAGTTCAGGCAATCCACCTGCCCCTGCCTTCCAGAGTGCTAGGATTACAGGCGTGAATCACCCTGCCAGGCCTCTTTCCCTAATGATTAATGATGTTGAGGCTGGACATGGAGGCTCACACCTGTAGCCCCAGCACTTTGGGAGGCAGAGGTAAGAGGATCATATGAGGCCAAACATGTCTCTTCTGATCTTTTACCCATTTCTACTTTTCTTTTTTTTTTTTTAAGAGACAGGGTCTTGCTCTGTCACCCAGGCTGGGGTTCAACGACACAATCATGCTGACTGTAACCTTGAACTCCTGGGCTCACATGATCCTCCTACCTAAGCTTCCTGAGTACCTGGAACTATAAGCAAGAAAGACCATGCCTGGTGCTTTGACCCATTTTTAAATTGGGCAATTTGTTCTTTTATTGTTGAACTGCAAGAGTTACTTCATATACTGTGGATACAAGTCCCTTATTAGATATATGATTTGAAAATACTCTCTCCTCTTCTGGGGCTTGTCTTTTACTTTCTTAATATTGATTGGCCCTTGAAGTGCAAACATTTTTAATTTTTATGAAGTGCAGTTAAATCTGTTTGGGGGGGGACTGTTTTAGCTTTTGTTTTCTTATCTAATAAACAAGGTCACAAAAATTTACCCAGGCTCGGCGCCTATAGCACAGCGGTTACAGTGCCAGTCACATACACCAAGGGTGGCGGGTTCAAACCCGGCCCAGGCCAGCTCAACACCAACGTCAACTGCAACAAAAAAAAGCTGGGCATTGTGATGGGTGCCTGAAGTCCCAGCTACTTGGGAGGCTGAGGCAAGAGAATCAAGAGAATCACTTAAGCACAAGAGTTTGAGGTTGCTGTGAGCTGTGACGCTACAGCACTCTACTGAGGGCAACACAGTATGACTGTCTCAAAAATAGAAAACATTTACCCAAATGTTTTATTCTAAGATTTTTATAGTGTAAGCTCTGATATTTAGGCCTTTGATCTATTTTAACCTAATTTTTGTCCATCGTATGAAGGTGACTTTGAATCTTGTCTGCAAATGAGAGGGAAGAGAGAGCCTTTCAGGTCAAACAGGAGATGAAGGAATGATTACAGGAGGGAAAGCGAGACATATAGACGTAGGTTCTTTTCTTCTGAATATAGGCAAGAGACATATGTTCGGGAAGGAAGCAATTCAGTGTGGCCAGAGCCTGAGGTGTGCAGAGAGTATGGTAGGAATTGCAATGAATAGTAGTGGCCACACCAAAGACTGGTGAGGACTTAGGGCCCTGTTTCTCTCATATTCTCCATCACCCACTTCCCAGTCTCACAGAGTAAAAACAAATATAAGTAAAAGACTAGCTAGAACAGCTTTAGACAAGTCTCCAATCCTCCCAGTCTTTCCTTCCAACATTTTGTCACCCCAGAGCCCTTCCAATGTAGAAATTCTAGAGCTTATATTGCTGAAAAGTTTCAATGGGGAAAAATTTTTTTTCCTGTAGCCTACTGGAAACGAGCAGGGTGGCAACATGGGTTTTGGATTTTAGGATGCCTCCTACGGTAACAGTTCTCAATCTTCTTTCTAGCCCATAAAATAGAAATTCACATGCATAATACACCACAGGATACCATACCAATCAGCTGCATTATGCATAGTTCCCCATGTTCTATAGTACAGAACACCATGACTTGCAGAATCAGTAAGATTGGCGACTGATGGGTTATACTAGATAAGAAATACTGGTTTAAGGATTGGACACCTAAGTGAGTCCTAAGGCCCCTAATGAGTACAGAGAGTGTGGTAAACAGCAGTTTGTTTGGAGAGAAGTAGATGTAGGTCATTTTGCATATTGAGTTGAAAGAGCCTGTGGGATACCCAAGCAATTGCATCACCAGGAAGTTATCATGGCCATGGCAGTCAGGAGATCTGGAATGGATATGTAAATTTGGGAATTTCCAGTTTATAGATGGAAAAGGATGAGCTCATTCAGGAATCATGAGAAGATAAGGTAGGTCTCAGGCCTGGAATGAGGGGAAAATAGGAATAACAATTCAACTCCCTGGCATGGACCTTCTGCTGAATCAGGGATTTCATAGCCTTTCCTTGAAGCCACCATGCACCAATCCCATCACAACTCTTTTATTTTCTCTTCTGCTTCCCCCCTCTGTGATGCGAAGGCTTCTCACCATTTGTCACTCAGTTTGCCACATGCCTGGCCTGTGCTTTGCCTCCATCTAGCTGTTCGTTTGTGCAGCAAATATTTACTGGGCAGTTTCCTTGTACCAGGTGCTACACTACGCCCTAATGAGACAGCAGCGACCAAAACAATATCCCTGCCTCAAAAGATTTACATTCTAGTGAAGGAGACAGACAACACAAGTAAAATTAAGTAGATACATTTGGGATAAATGCTGTGAAGGAAAAGCAAGCTGAGTACAGGGATGTAGAATGACATGGGTGGTATTATCTTAAATGGGGCAGTCAGGGAAGTCATCTCTGGAGGTGACATTTAAGCAGACACTAGAATGAAGTGCTAAAGTTCTCAGTGAAGAAGGGGTGGCTACAATAGAACGGAGAAGGAAGATAAGAAAGCTAAATCATGTATGTCCTTATAAGCCCAAAGAAGGCATCTGATGTTCACTGTGTGAGCCACGGGATTAGTGAGAAGAGTAGTACGGGATTAGTGAGGAGAAGAGTAGTGGGTCGAACAACAGGGTAGAACAACATGATCTGAGTTAGATTTTAACAAAATCCCTTCAGCTGCTGTGTTGAGAATAAACGATTGGGGTCAAAGGCAGCCAGACGGAAATTTTATACGGCTTCTACATCTATACTTCTGCAACTATAGCTTCTGCTGACTAATTGTGGCTTTTTGTAGCGCTGTAGGGGTAGAAATGGTGAGAAGGGGGTGGCATCTGTGGCTCAATTGCTAAGGCGCCAACCCCATATACCGAGGGTGGTGGGTTCAAACCTGGCCCCGGCCGAACTGCAACAACAAAAAAGCTGGGCACCTATAGTCCCAGCTACTTGGTAGGCTGAGACAGGAGAATTGCTTATGTCTAGGAGTTGGAGGTTGCTGTGAGCTGTGTGATGCCATGGCACTCTACAGAGGGCCTTAAAGTGAGACTCTGTCTCTACAAAAATAAAAAAAAAAGAAAAAGAAAGAAAGAAAGAAAGAAAGGGTAAGAAGGGAAGTGGTCAGATTTAGGATGTATTCCATAGATGGAATGGGCAGGATTTGCAGTCAGAACAGATGTGGAAGTTAAGAGAGAAGTCAAGGGGGGCAGCGCCTGTGGCTCCAAGGGGTAGGGCGCGGGCCCCATATGCAGGAGGTGGCAGGTTCAGATCCAGCCCCAGTAAAAAAATGCAAAAAAAAAAAGAGAGAGAGAGAGAGAAGTCAAGGGTGAATCAGGCTTTTGCTCTGAACAGCTGAATAAATTATACCAGTTAACTCAATGGGGAAGGAGCAGGTTTAGACGGGGGTCAAGGAATATGGCTTTGGACACACAATGTTTGAGATGTCAATTCAACACACAACTGGAGAGACTGAAGTGGGTACTGTTTCCATGAAACTGGAGTTCACAGAACTTATCAAAGCTATACATACTTGGGATTGGCCAGTGTACTGAGGCACTGAAAGCCATGACCCTGGATCACACCATCTGAAAAGAGCTGGACTGGCTAACGTCTGTAATCTCAACACTCTGGGAGGCCAAGGCGGGCGGATTGCCTGAGCTCACGAGATCAGACCAGCCTGAGCTAGAGCAAGATCATCTCTAAAAATAGCCTGACTATATGACAGGCGCCTATAGTCGCTTGAGCCCAAGAGTCTGAGGTTGCTGTGAGCTATGACGCCACCGCACTCTACCGAGGATGACAAAGTGAGACTGTCTCAAAAAAACAAACAAACAAATAAAAAAAAAAAAAAAAAGAGAAGGACAGTGCAGGGCTAAAAAGTTGAGTCCTTGTGACGGAGTCTCAGCTCTAGAAGCAACCTAGGGGGAAACTCTTTGGGCGATGGATGCTGTTAGCAGGGTCATGAGAGCTCCATGAGATGCGAAGTTGCCTTAAAAAGGAAAGGACAATGTCTTAAAAAGATGACCAGCAGGTCGCGAGAAGCTTGGAGGCGGGTGTACAACTTTCCAGTTGGAGAGATCCACCTTTGCAAAAGATATAAGACTCCAGACAAGCTACGACGCGCCTGGAAATGTAGGGTGCAACTTGTGCCAGAACGACGGCTACCCGCGTCTGCGCTCCTGCCCTCGGGGCGCAGGTACGGTACATAAGGCACTTCTCCTTCCCGCCCCAAAACTCCTCCCGGAGTTGCTGGGGAGGCCAGCAGGAACCGGGTACATCAGACCGAGTACGGCTTACCCGGATACAAAGATCACAGAGAAGCCACAGTCGCCCGCAGCCGGCCAAGTCTCGCGAGAGCGCAGCCTCGCCCTCCCGGCATGCCCCGCGCCGCCGCCGCTGCCGCCGCCGCCGCCGCCGCGGCTAGAGGGCGGGAGGCTGGGGGAGGGTAGCGGAGCCGGCGCCGCCGCCATGTTGGGTCTTAGGCGACTGCTGTAGGCGCCGACGGAGCGAGCGGGCGTGCGGAGCGGCGACAGCGGCGTGGGATCTGCCTCTCTGCGAGCGGCCCGGAGCGGCGGCGGTGGCGGCGCCATGAGCGGGGGCACCCCTTACATCGGTAGCAAGATCAGCCTCATCTCTAAGGCGGAGATCCGCTACGAGGGCATCCTCTACACCATCGACACCGAGAACTCCACCGTAGCCCTCGCCAAAGGTACGGCCGGGCGGGCCAAGGGTTGCGGGCCAGGCCGGGCGCCTGCTCGGAGCTGCTCCAGCTCTCGGCCGGCCGCGGCCTCCTCGCCTCCCTCCCGCCCTCCCCCCGTCGTCCCCGGGGAGGCCGCTCCCCCTCCGTCCCGCCCGGCCCCGGCTTCGCGGGCCGGGCCCCGGCCCCCTCGAGGCGCCCCGGCTTCCATCCCTGAGGTCTGCGCCTTCAATCTGGGGAACTACAGGACGGAGTGCGCGGCGGGCGGGGCGCCCCACAAGTCCGAGAACCGGCCGGAGAACACGGAGATACGGGTCTTCCGACTCTGAAATTCGGCGGTTCTGTTGTCTGCCCACTAAACAAAGCCGGAGTATTCAAAGAATTTTTCCGCCTAGCTTGAGTTTAGGGCTGATTAGTCGATTCCATAGCACCCGTTTGCTTACAATACCAATTTCAGCTCGTCGCGATATTCCGCAGGTGAGCCACAAGTTAAATTGCCAAAACTTTGGGTTTGCTGTGCAAATGCAAACATTCTCGAAATGCCGTCGGTACCGTCGAGCAGATCACCTCTTGTCTCGTGTATGGTATTTACCTGTTAGATCGGAATCCTTCTCAAAGTCTGTTGTGCAACCATCTCTGTAGGGTGCACTTTGAAAGTGTTTGTTGCTGCTGTCCCCACGACCCTGTTTCTGGAAATCTAGGGGAAAGGAGGGTTCGAGTTTGATCCCGGACCTTCGTTCAGAAGGCAGATCTGGGGAGTGGTGGATGAGCACCTGGATGGTCGCTGAGAAGGGACCTCTGTTGAGGACGAGGAGGAAGGTGTCTTTACACATAGAATTTGGCATCGCTATAGTCTGTGTGGGTTTTTGTTTCCGTTCACACGTGCTGGGCCTTTTTTTCTGCCAGGAAACCAGAAAGAAAATAAAACGTTAGCTCCAGATGTCAAAGGACATCTCAACAGTTTGGGATACTTAGGGGAAGTGAGATACCACATCTGGTAGAAGAAGGAACCGTATGGCAGGGTTTGGAGAGAGGTTCAAGGATAGGAAGAAAAATTTCTAAACCTGTAAAGTTTTTTTTTTTTTTTTTTTTTTTTGAGATAGAGTCTCAAGCTGTCCCCCTGAGTAGAGTGCCATGGCGTCATGGCTCACAACAACCTCCAACTCTTGGGCTCAAGTGATCCTCTTGTCTCAGTTTTTCTGTTTTTAGTAGAGATGGGTTTCACGCTTTCTCAGGCTGGTCTCAAACTCTGAACTCAGGCAATCTACCCGCCTTGGCCTCCCAGAGTGCTGAGATTACAGGCATGAGCCACCACGCCCGGCCCGAACCTGTAAAATATTTTCAGTCCTTAACTGTTCACAGTCATTTCCCAGTATCAAACAAGTACACATTACGTGACATATTTTTGGATGCTATGGTAGATCCTTTTAAAAGCTCTAATGTTGGGACAAATCTTATTGGGAGAGTCTTTATGTTATAGAACTGTACACCATAAAAGAGAAGTATGAGATGTCCTACAATTGGATTGTAGTGATGGCTGCACAACTCTGTACATTTACTAAAAATAATTGAATTATTTATGCAGTTTAAAAAATTAATTGCCTAGCTGGGCATTGTGGTAGGCACCTGTACTAACTACTTGGGAGGCTGAGGCAAGAGGATTGCTTGAGTCCAAGAGTCAGGTTGCTGATGGCTATGATGACACCACACTCTCCCCAGGGTGACAGTGAGACTCTGTCTCAAAAAATAAATAAAATAAATCATTGTCTATATTTAAAAATACTATGAAAAACCAAAGACTACCCCAGATCTTCCCTTTTTGCCTTGAGAAACATCATGACACATTCCCTCATTAAAGCACCTATAGGTTAGTGCTTTATCATCTATTTACAAATCCACTGTATTTCGGGATGCATGATGGTATTTGGTGGTTAGTAAGAGACTTGCCTAGTAATGTTTCCTAAATAACTCCTTTTTTTTTTTTTTTTTTTTTGAGACAGCTGTCACCCTGGGTAGAGTGCTATGGCATCACAGCTCACAGCAACCTCAAAGTCTTAGGCTTAAGCGATTCTTTTGTCTCAGCCTCCCAGGTAGCTGGGACTATAGGCACCCCCCACAATGCCTGGCTATTTTTTGTTGCCATTGTCATTGTTGCTTAGCTGGCCCAGGCCATTTCAAACCCACCAGCCCTGGTGCATGTGGCCAGCGCTGTAAACAATGTGCTATAGGCTGTAAACACTGTGCTATAGGCGCCAAGCCACCACACAGCAGTGCTTTTCCTTTCTTTCTTTCTTTTTTTTTTTTTTTTTGAGACAGAGCCTCAAGCTGTCTCCCTGGGTAGAGTGCTGTGGGATCACAGCTCACATCAACCTGTAGCTCCTGGGCTTATGTTATTCTCCTGCCTCCGCCTCTCAAGTAGCTGGGACTACAGGCGCCTGTTGCAATACCCGGCTATTTTTTGGTTGCAGCCGTCGTTGTTTGGTGGGCCCAGGCTGGATTTGAACCCAACAGCTTAGGTGTATGTGGCTGGCGCCTTAGCCGCTTAAGCCACAGGCACTGAACTAGCGGTGCTTTTTCTTAGGCAGTATGAGTTAATGTTTTAACGGGTTTTAGGAACTTAATTATAAAAACTGTAGTAATCAAAGTGGTTTTTGTTTTTTTACGGTCACTATGTTGCCCTCCGTAGAGTGCTGTGACATCATAGCTCACAGCAACCTCAAACTCTTATGTTTAAGTGATTCTCTTGCCTCAGCCTCCCACATAGCAGGGACTATAGGTGTCCGCCACAACACACAGCTATTTTTTTGTTGCAGTTGTTTAGCTGTCCCGGTCTGGGTTTGAACCCGCCACCCTCAATAGTTGTGGCTGGCACTATACCCACTGTGTTATGGGCCCCGAGCAACCAAATCTTGATATATTCTACATATTATCTCATATAAAACCACCTTATAACTATTCAGTCAATGCTGGACACCCATTTCAAATGTCAAGTTTAGAAGTAGGAAGTGTAGGCTGGGAACGGTGGCTCCCACCTATAATCCCAGCACTTGGGAGGCCGAGGCAGGTGGATTGCCTGAGCTCAAAAGTTCCAGATTAGCCTGAGCAAGAGCAACACCCCCTTTAAAAAAAATAGCTGGGCGTTGTGGTGGGCACCTGTAGTCCTAGCTACTTGGGAGGCTGAGGCAAGGTTCTCTTGAACTCGAGAGTTTGAGGATGCTGTGACCTAAGAAGCCACAGCCCTCTACCAAGGGTGAACAAGTGAGACTCTGTCTCCCCAAAAAAAAAAAAAAAAAAAAGTAGGAAGTGTGAAAGTTTAGAACTTATCTGATTTATTGAGTAATTTGATAATCTGAAAATTACACCTTCTGTTTCAAAACTTGAATGAAGAATGCTAGTCAAACAGTAAAGCCAAAGGTTTATTCATAGAATTTAGAATACAGTGTGTTAGGATTTAATTATTCCATTACTCTTTTTATTTACGAATTCACCTATTTTTTTTTTTTTTAAGAGAATCTCACTTTGTTGCCCTTGAGGTAACAAAGAGTGCCATGAGGTCACAGCTCACAGCAACCTCCAGCTCTTGGGCTTAGGCAGTTCTTTTGCCTCAGCCTCCCAACTAGCTGGGACTACAGGTTCCCACCACGACAGCCGGCTATTTTTTGTTGCTGTTTGGCCGAGGCTGGGTTTGAACCCGCCATCCTCGGTATATGGGGCTGGTGCCCTACTTACTGAGCCATAGGCACCACCGCCATTCACTTAGTTTTTGAGACAGAGTCTCATTTTGTCACCCTTGATAGAGTGCTATGGCATCATAGCTCATAGCAACCTCAAAATCTTGGGCTCGGGACCTGTGGCTCAAGCAGCTAAGGCACCAGCCACATACACATGAGCTGGAGGGTTTGAATCCAGCCTGGGCCTGCCAAACAACCATGATGACTGCAACCAAAATATAACCCAGCGTTGTGGTGGGTGCCTGTAGTCCCAACTACTTGAGAGCCTGAGGCAGGAGAATCTCTTGAGCCCAGGAGTTAGAGGTTGCTGTGAGCTGTGGTACCATGACAATCTACCCAGGGTGACAGCTTGAGGCTCCGTCTCAAAAAAAAAAAAATACTGGGTTCAAGTGATCCTCCTGCCTCAGCCTTCCCAGTAGCTAACACTACAGGCGCCCACCACAATACCCAGCTAGTTTTTCTATTTTTAGTAGAGAGGGGGGAGTCTCACTGTTGCTCAGGCTGGTCTTGAATTCTTGAGTTTAGACGATCCACCGCCTCGGCCTCCCAGAGTGCTGGGATTATAGGCATGAGCCACCAAGCCTGGCCCCATTACTCTTTCTAAGACTAAGAGTTAATCTTGAAGCCTGCACCATGGTGCGTGCCTTATAATGTCATCTACTTGAAAGGCTGAGGAAGGAGGATCCCTTGAGCCTAGTTCAAATCCAGTCTGGGGAACATAGAAGACCCTTGCTCTAAGAAAAGAAAAACATATATATATTTTTTTTTTGGCTGGGGCCGAGTATGAACTTGCCACCTCCAGTATATGGGGTCAGTGCCTTACTGATTGAGCCACAGGTGCTGCCCAAGAGAAATATATTGAAGTTAATCTCTTTGAGTAACATTCTTAGAATTTTCTTTAGATTTTCTCCCCCTTGGATAGAGTTTTTCCTTTTTTATTGTGAAATATAACTAGATTTGCTGAAAAGATACATAAGATAAAATGAAATATTTTTAAACAAAGATCTTTGTAACTGCCCCCCAGCACAAGACAGACATTGCCAACATCCCAGAAGCCTCCTCCCACCTGCATCTACACATCACAGCTACCTACCATCTTCAGCTTGATAGAAGTGTTAACACTGACATTTGTAGTTTTACCATGTAAGTTTATATCCCTAAATATTAGAATTTAGTTTTATCCATTTTTGAGCTTTGTATAAATTGAATTATCTCACATATATCTTATTTTTGGCTTTTATTGAATAATACTCAGCATTGAATATACAAGTTTTTCTTCCGTCTTGGATATTTACAATTGACATTTAGATTTCAGGGTTTGGCTATTATGAAGAATGGTTTTATAAATATGGGGGGGGTCATTTGTTTTGTCTCACTCTGTTGCTCAGGCCACAGCAAACTCAAACGCCTGGTTTAAGCGATCTTCCTACCTCGGGCTCCTAAGTAGCTGGGACTACAGGGTGCCTGCCACAAGGCCGAGCTAATTTTTCTATTTTGAGTAGAGACAGGAGTCTTGCTCTTGCTCAGACTGATCTCGAACTCTGAAGCTCAAGTAGTCCTCCCTCCTCAGCCTCTCAGAGTGCTGTGTTTATAGGCATGATCCAGTGCACCTGGCGCTTTTTTGTTTCTTAAGTTCACCGATGCATGTTTATGTAGTTGTCTTGAGCGTATTTGCATAGAATTTGAACTGTAGGAACTTGGGAGATGTATCTTCATTACAAAAGCCAAGCAGTTTGCCAGAGTAGTTGTTGAGTAGGGTTTTTTTGTTTGTTTGTTTTTCCCCTCAGCCCTCAGTAGTGTGCAGTGGCATCAAAGCTCACAGCAACTTCTAGCCCTTGGGCTTAGGCAATTCTCTTGCCTCAGCCTCCTGAGTAGCTGGGACTTACAGGCTGCCACCACAAAACCTGGCTTTTTTTTGTTGCAGTTTGTCGGGGCCGGGTTTGAACCTGCCACCCTCTGTATATGGGGCCAGCACCCTGCTCACTGAGCCACAGGTGCTGCCCTACTGATTAGTTTTTGATTCAGTTATTTGTATATGTACAGTGTACTTTACCAACAACCATACTTGATACTTGATATGATTTTTTATTTTATTTTTGAGACAGAGTCTTACTCTGTTGCCGTGAGTAAGAGTGCCATGGAGTCATAGCTCACAGCAGTGTCAAACAATTGGGCTCAGGTGATCCTCTTACCTTAGCCTCCCTGGTAGCTGGGATGCCTGGCTAATTTTTCTGGGTGTTTGTTTGTTTGTGTTGTTTTGTTTTTTTGGTGAGACCAGGGTCATGCTTTTGCTCAGGCTGGTCTCAACCTTCTGAGCTCAAGCAGTCCACCCACCTTAGCCTCCCAGAGTGCTAGGATTACAGGCATGAGGCACCTCCTTACTCAGCCTGTATGATATATTTTAAACCTGGCCTGTCTGGTACACATGTAGTTGTAGGTGGTTTTAATCTTCATTTTCCTGATTGCTAATGAGATTGAACACCTCTTCGTATCTTGGCCACTTGGATTTCATCTTTATCTTAAGGTACCTTTGAAATCTTTGCCCATTTTTCTGTTGCAATGAGTATCTTTTTCTAGTTCTATATTTTGAATGTGAACCCTTTGTTGGATCCATGTATTTCAAGTATCTTTTCCCATTTAATAATTCTTTTGCTGAGCAGAAATTCTTCACTTTAATGTAAATGTGTTTGTCAGTATTTTTTGTTGTCTGTCAGTCTTTTATGGCTAGTGGTCCTTTTCAGGTTTTTTTGTTATGGAGATATTTTGATTATCATTTTAAGCCTTTCTTTGTTTTGCTTTTTACCTTGGTGTCTATAATGTACCTGATACTGATTTTGTATGTGATGTAAGGTATTTAGGTCTTAAATATATCCTGGAACTTTAAGCTACTCTTGAAATTTTT
Source organism: Loris lydekkerianus (assembly GCA_963574355.1). Lineage (NCBI taxonomy): Eukaryota > Metazoa > Chordata > Mammalia > Primates > Lorisidae > Loris > Loris lydekkerianus. Next base: position 18,900 of record CAUYPK010075327.1, read on the forward strand.
TAGCTAATTACATTTGATGTGGTATATATTTTGGTGCCCATATGGCCTGGTTTGACCTGCTGGGAAGTCCTTATTTACATCTGTTCCACTGGCATAATTAATAAAAACATCCTGGCCTTCTCTTCCTGGTTCTTCCCAGAGTCGGGAAAAGCTGGGTTGGGGGGGAGGGGAATTAAAAACAAAAATATCCCTTTTCTCTCGTCATGTTCCCACTTTTGGCTCAGTGACCATAGCTCAGTGAGTAGGATGCCAGCCACGTATACAAGCTGGCGGGTTCGAGCCTGGACTGGGCTTGCCAAACAACAATGACAACTACAACCAAAAAATAGCCAGGCGTTGTGTTGGGCACCCGTAGTCCCAGCTACTTGGGAGGCTGAGGCAAGAGAATCACTTAAACCCAAGAGTTGGAGGTTGCTGTGATCTGGGGTCCTTTTTAGGTCCTTTTCACGCCACAGCACTCTACCCAGGGCGACAGTGAGACTCTGTCTCAAAAAAAAAGAGAAAATGTTCCCACCCTGAACATATATATTGTATGGTCACACTACATAATCAAAAGTAATTGCAGAGATGTGCTAAGTGAGCCATGCCCTTTATTTTCTGGTAGAGATTACCAGAGCCTAGGTCTATGTCAAGTTTTAGAGTCTCAGAGCCTTTCAGTCACAGAGCCTAAGTCTATGTCAAGTTTTAAAAACAATCTAGGGGCTCGGCACCTGTGGCTCAAGTGCCTAAGGCACCAGCCACATAAACCTGAGCTGGCAGGTTCGAATCCAGCCTGGGCCTGCCAAACAATAATGACGGCTGCAACCAAAAAATAGCCAGGTGTTGTGGCAAGCGCCTGTAGTCCCAGCTACCTGGGAGGCAGAGGCAGGAGACTCACTTGAGCCCAGGAGTTGGAGGTTGCTGTGAGCTGTGATAACCACTGCACTCTACCCAGGTGAGTAGACAGCTGGAGGCTCTGTCTCTCTAAAAAAAAAAAAAAAAAAAAGGCAACCTAGGGAGGCTTTAATGTTAATCTGTTAAGTATGTTTACAGATAATATGAGTTTCAGTTTGTTTCTGCAGTTTGTTGCAATTTGTAGACTTTATCAGAGCTCTGAGTTTATTTTCTCCCTAGTGCTGATCATGACCTATATATTCGCATATGTGTTTATTGTCTATTTCACCTTTCCTCTCACTTCCAGAGTCTGAGCTGCTGGAATGAAAGAATGTTTATTCAATGAGTGAATAAATGGAAATCATTTAGCATGTTTAGCTTATTAATTTTATAGAAGTCTCCAGTTGGAGATACCTCCAAATAATGCTTTTCTGTGTTCACAATTATATTTCCCTTAAAATTGAAACTTCCCCCCCACCCCCTAGTGAGAAATTTTGAAGAATTTCAGTGAGTAGGGATGCAAGAGGATGAAATCTAATAATAGCATTATTAGGGAGATAAACTTCTACCTTGTGACTCAAGCACAATTTTTTTATTTAAAGTTTAAAGGAAGAATCAGGTCAGGATATAGGAGGAAATTGAAAAGTGGTGACACATAGGAATAGTTTGTAGAATAGTTCCACTTATGTTTGCACCAGTGTCTGTAAGTGAATCTGATGTCTGGATAAAATGCATTAAAATGAACAAAATTCTTACCTAAGATAAAGAAATTCTTACATTTAGCTAGCTGTACCAGGATAATCATTCAAATGGAAATCAGGTCGTCACTGCATTAGAAAGAAAGACTTTGTGAAGAATTTATTGTATCAGCCGTTACCTTTAGAACGATCTGTTCTTAATTAAATTCCAGGGGGGGTAGCTGAAAGCATTTATAAACAGGTAAATTATTAACAGATTATTATTATTAATTATTATTATTATAACAGATTTTTTTTTTTTTTTTTTTTTTTTTTTTTTTTGAGACAAGCGTCTCACTTTCTTGCCCTCAGTAGAGGGCTGTAGTGTCACAGCTCACAGCAACCTCCAACTCCTGGGCTTAGGCGATTCTCTTGCTTCAGCTTCCTGAGTAGCTAGGACTATAGGCACCCTCCATAATGCCTGGCTATTTTTTGTCGCAGTTTGGCCAGGACCGGGTTTGAACCCGCCACCCTAAGGATATGGGGCCCGTGCCTTACCCACTGAGCCACAGGCACCTCCAACAGATTATTTCTTTGTTATTGTTGTTGTTGTTGCAGTATTTGGCCTGGGCTGCGTCTGAACCCACCACTTCCGGCATATGGGACCAGCGCCCTACCCCTTTGAACCACAGGTGCCGCCCACCAACAGATTATTTCTTTAACCATCTGTCAAGTCTTATTATAGATTATTTCTTTAACCATCTGCCAAGTCTTGCCCATTGGCATAGTTTATGTACTTCTTAATCATTAATTATCCTTATAGTCATAAACTATGACCTTATTGGAGAGAGAGGAATAACTTTGATGAATAAAATATCCATGAGGTGCTTTATTGACTTCTTGCACCACTTAAAGATCTAAATCTAGCAATTCACAAAATCATTACCTAGAATGACAAAGATCTAGAGAAAATTGAAGCCACTGTGTCTTTTAGTTGTCCTATTTAGTGAGGTTGCCAGAACTTGGGAGGCTTAGGAACAGTTTATTGTTGCTATATAGTCTAGAGAAATATTTCGTGACTCTGGGAGTCTGAAGTCAGGTGCCAAAAACTATTCATTTTCCTTTTTTGTTTTTTTGAGTCAGAAACTCACTTTGTTGGCCTCAGTAGAGTGCTGCGCCATCACAGCTCACAGCAACCTCAAACTCTTGGGCTTAAGTGATTCTCTTGCTTCAGCCTCCAAAGTAGCTGGGACTACAGGTGCCCACCACAACGCCCGGCTATTTTTTGTTGCAGTTATCATTGTTGTTTAGCTGGTCTTGGCTGGGTTTGAACCCGCCAGCCTTGGTGTATATGGCCGTAACCACTGTGCTACAGGCACCTAGCCTAACTATTCCTTTTCTAGAAGAGCAAACCATGACTTTTGAAATGAGAAGTAGAGAAAACAACAGTTTCTATCTAACTGCAGATAGTTTAACTTGAATTTAATTACTCCCCGCTACAGAATGCTCTTTGCTGAAACAGTTCACTGTTATTTTATTTCATGATGCTACCAGGCAACTCACTAATTAACCATTGAAAAAACCGTATGCGGTTTTTGTTGTTTTTCTTGTTTGTTTGTTTTGAGACAGAGTCTTACTTCATCACCCTTGGTAGAGTGCTATGGTATCACAGCTCACAGCAACCTCCAACTCCTGGGCTTAGTGGATTCTCCTGCCTCAGGCTCCCGAGTAGCTGGGCCTACAGGTGCCCTCCACAACACCTGGCTATATTTTGTTGCAGTTTGGCCAGGGCCGGGTTCAAACCGGCCAGAGTCCTACCCACTGAGCCACAGGCTTCACCCTATCTGTAGTATTACTGAAGTAGTTTTTTAATTGGATAAAGTGTGAGTTAGTCTAGTAAGTTAGAATAAATTAGTAAAATAATTTGCTCATAAGAGCCTTATCGGCTCAGCGCCTGTAGCTCAGCGGCTCAAGCACCAGCCACATACACTAGAGCTGGTGGGTTCGAATCCAGCCCAGGCCAACTACAGCCAAAAAATAGCCGGGCATTGTGGCAGGCGCCTGTAGTCCCTGCTACTCGGGAGGCTGAGGCAAGAGAATTGCTTAAGCCCAAGAGTTTGGGGTTGCTGTGAGCTGTGACACCTTAGCACTCTACCCAGGGCGACATAGTGGACTCTCTCTCTACAAAAAAAAGAGCCTTATTCTAGTTTTGTGTGTTTTGTTTTGTTTTGGAAAGAAATGTGACCCACAATGACAGTGGGAGTACTTAGTACCTTTTTGCCTCGGACACATTATTTAACCTTAGCTTTAATTTATTTGTTTGCTCTGTAGGGATGATAATGCCCTTCTTTCTGAGTCATTCTGTTAATTAAATGAGGTGATATAAAAAAAAAGTACCCAGTTTAGTACAGGTGCTTAATAGAGAGTGGCTATTCAATTGTTATTTCCCACCACTGTCTCCATCTCGGTTGAGGTGCTCAGTCTCCCCCAATTCAGTCATTCAGACCTACTATAGTCTCCAGTCTTCTTGATCTTACTGCCTGTCACTGTCTTCTCATTCCCTCATAATTTCTTTCCTCTATTCCATGAGCAGCTGTTACAGTCAGTGCATAGACCTGCAGCCCCTCACCTCCTTGCTTTCTTGTACACACTTGGTGAAATCACAACCTTGATTATATCAACACAGACCTACTTACCTGTTTCACTCTGACGAGATCAGGCGCGTTCAGGGTGGTGTGGCCATAGACAACCTGTTTTACTCTGAATTTATGCCTATGTTCAGTTTTTATGTTTATGCCAAGAGTCATGGTCAGTTCCTAGCAGTTATGCTCTATTTCCCATAGTTCATTCATTTCACTTTTTTTCTACATGGCCGTTGTATTCCTTTTCCTCAGACCTCCAATACCACCTCCTCTTATTTTCACTTTTAGGCTATTAACCTTGCTTTCTTTTTCTTTTTCTTTTTTTCTTTTTTTCTTTTTTTTTTTTTTTTTTTAAAGAGACAGAGTCTCACTTTGTCACCCTTGGTAGAGCGCTGTGGCATCACAGCTCACAGTAACCTCTAGCTCTTGGGCTTAGGCGATTCACTTACCTCAGCCTCTCAAGTAGCTGGGACTACAGGTGCTAGCCACGACCCCCGGCTTTTTTTTGTTGTTGCAAATGGGCCAGGGCCACTGGGTATATGGGGCTGGCACCCTACTCGCTGAGCCACAGGCACCACCCAGCCCAGCTATTTTTTTGTCGTTGCAGTTTGACTGGGTCAGATTTGAACCGCCACCCTCGTCCTGGGTATATGGGGCCCTGCCCACTGAGCCACAGGTGCCGCTCGTTCTATTTATTTATTTTTTTATTTATTTTTTTTTTTGCGAGTTTTGGCTGGGCTTGAACCCACCACCTCCGGCATATGGGGCCAGCGCCCTACTCCTTTGAGCCACAGGCGCTGCCCCCGCTCGTTCTATTTAACTGAGAAAAGAATAGCAAACAGAAGAGAATTTTGATAAACGTATCCCACATGTACCCAGTTCCCTGCATCAGTACCCCAAACCTCTGTTTTAGTTCTGGTCAGCATAGATACACCATTCTTCTGTCTTAACACCACCCCTCCACTTACACAGTACTCATACCCTCCTGATGATTCACAGGCCTTGTTCCTGCTGTTCTCTATTCTCTCTTCTTAGTTTTCTTCCGTCTTACAAATATGCCGTTATTTCTTTCATCTTAAAAACAACAAAACCTGGGTGGTGCCTGTGGCTCAAAGTAGTAGGGCGCTGGCCCCATATACCAGCAGTGGCGGGTTCAAACTCAGCCCGGGCCAAAAACTGCCAAAAGACCCCACAAACCTATGCTTTAACTGCATTTCCTCTTTTCTCCTATTTCCATATTTCTAGTCTTCCCTTTATAGCCGTACCCATTGAAGAACTTGTCTACACCACTTGCATTCATTCTTTTTTGAGCTCACTTCACCTAGGTTTTTATTCTTACAGATGAGAATTTTTTTCTTTTTTTTTGTAGAGACAAAGTCTCACTTTATCGCCCTCAGTAGAGTGCAGTGACATCACAGCTCACAGCAACCTCCAACTCCTGCGCTCAGGCAATTCTCTTGCCTCAGCCCCCGAGTAGCTAGGACTACAGGGACCTGCCGTAGCGCCCAACTATTTTTTTGTTGCAGTTTGGCTGGGGCCAGGGTAAACCCTGCCACCCTCAGTACGTGGGGCTGGTACCCTACTCACTGAGCCACAGGCGTTGCCTTAGTGGGTGACAGATTTTCTTAAGGAACTCATGTTTTCTTAATTGCTCGACTGGTTGGCCGTATCATTGTAGATTAAGACTCTTGTTTCTTTAGAACTCTGATGTTACTGCTTTGTTGTCCTCTAACATTCTGTTGGTGTTGTGAGTCTGTTCTCAGTCACTTTTCTTTCTGGAGGCTTTTAGAATTCTGGATTTTTGGATTTCACAAATGTGACCTTTTTTATTTTTTTACTGTTATTGTTTCTTCCTGAGTTTTTCTCTGTGGGCCCTGTGAATCTGAACACTAAAATCTCTTTTAAAAATTCATTTTTCCCTCATTCTTTTCTCTCCAGCTGTCTCAGATTAGTCTGTTCTTTTTTTTTTTTTTTTCTGTTTCTCCCATTCCTTGCTCTTGTGTGTGTGTATGGTTTTTTGTTTTTTGTTGTTTTTTTTTTTTGTAGAGACAGAGTCTCACTTTACCACCCTCGGGTGCCATGACATCACATAGCTCACAGCAACCTCTAACTCTTGGGCTTCCGCGATTCTCCTGCCTCAGCTTCCCGAGCAGCTGGGACTATAGGCGCCCACCACAACGCCCGGCTATTTTTTTTCTTGCAGTTTGACCAGGGCTAGGTTTGAACCCACCACCCTCGGCATATGGGGCCGGCACCCTACTCACTGAGCCACAGGCGCCGCCGTGTGTGTTTTTTAATTCCTGTTGGATGCATTTTTTTCTCTTATATTTTCATATCTCTGTTTCTGATTTTATCATTTGGAAGCTTGAATGTAAAGCAGCCAACATAAGGAAAAAATACCCAACCGAAAGCAGCTTAAAAAGTCAAGATTAGACATCAAAAGATGAAAAAAAAGTCAAGATTAAACTTAGACTGCTGGGTAAAGATAGCAGACTGGACATGGTTTTTCTTTTCCTTACTTTTGATAAATCCTACCAAAACTACATGAGAGGGACTTTTTAAGGGGGCCTAAGTTCTTTTTTTAAGAGACAGGATCTCACTTTGTCACCCTCAATAGAGCACTGTTCCATCACAGCTCACAGCAACCTCTAGCTCTTGGGCTTAGGCCAACTATTCTCAACCTGTGGGTAGAGACCCCTTTGTAACAATGAAAATACATTGCAACATTAGGAAGGTTGAGAACCACTGGCTTAGTCGATTCTCTTGCCTCAGCCTCCTGAGTAACTGGGACTGCAGGTGCTTGCCACAATGCTTAGCTATTTTTTGTTGCAGTTTGGCCCAGGCCTGGTTCACTGGATATATGGGGCCTGTGCCCTGAGCCACAGGTGCCGCCCAGAGGCATAAATTCTTAAAAGACAAAGAAGATTTGGAAAGAAGATGGCATCAACAAAATTTGGGAGCCCAAAAAGCAAATAGAGGAGTTTAAATAACTTCTTGGCAAAATTGAGAGAGCTGCAACCTAAGCAGGCAGTGGGTGAAGCCAGGATTTATACCCCCAATTCCTAAAAGGCTCAGAAATTGACATCAACAGGTACTAAAAGATGGTGAGGTAATGGGATGAAGCGGAGCTATAACAACTTGGAGGATTAACTCAAAGTTTGTTTAAACAGGGGTCAGATTTTCAAATCTCCTTTTTGTACTTGACACAACTAGATACCCTGGTACTCGTGGAGAGGATAAAATAGAGGGTCTGGAGAAATGCAGCCACACTTGAAAACAGGTTCCACACTGCTGACAGCATTGAATGAACGTAGACACACTGGATGCTGAGACACTCACATGGAGACTATTAATCTGTTCCTGTCTTGTTAAGTGGCGGGTTTCTTTAACAGGAATTATTTGTAATACTAATTTGTACTAGATGTAAGTAGTTATATGCGATTACATAGTTTTTCTCTTTTGCTCTTAACAGCTTTATTAAATATAATTTACATACTATAAAATTTGCCCTTATTATAAGTGTGTAATACAATGGGGGTTTTGCAGCCATCACCAAACCCCAGTTTTAGAATAATTTCATCAATTCAAAGTTTCTTCGTGCCTGAGATAGTCAGTAGTTGTTCCCACCCTCAGTTCCAGGCAGCCTCTGATCTGCTTTCCATTCTATAGACTTGACTTTTGCTTTTAGTATGTAAGTTGCACTGATGGGTTTTGTAATGTCAAAATATTATTGTGTTTTTATTGTGAAACCTTAAATTTCAAACAACTGTATTTTCTCTTTATCAACTTGAATAACTACCTAGTATTTAACAGGTTCTTTTTTTTTCTTTTTTTTTTGAGACAGAGTCTTACTTATTAACCCTCGGTAGAGTGCCGTAGTGTGACAGCTCACAGCAACCTCCAAATCCTTGGGCTTAGGTGATTCTCTTGCCTCAGCCTCCTGAGTAGCTGGGATTACAGACACCCACCACAACACCTGGCTATTTTTTTGTTGCAGTTTGGCCGGGGCTCCGTATGCAGGGCCAGCACCTTACCCACCGAGCCACAGGCACTGCCCAACAGGTTCTTTACATGGAATTTATGGATAGATTTCAGGAAATACTTAAATCCCCTGAAATTATGGGCAAATTTATTTACATGTGTAAGCTTTTGGGGAGAGAATTCATAGATTTTTATTATGTAATCAAGGAAAGGAAGAATTCATCGATTTTATTAGTTTTCCAAGACCTAGATAAATAAAAACTACCTTCTCTATGTCTAAGATAAAAAGCTGTAGTATGTCCTCTTACTTTTCTTCCTTTGCCCTGTTTTCTAGATTTTATCTAATTTGGAGTTTAAGTTACAAGTTGTTACTTTTTGTTTGTTTTCTTTTTTGTTTGTTTTTGAGACAGAGTCACCAGCTATTGCCCTGGTTAAGAGTCCTGTGGTGTCATAGCTCACAGCAACCTCCAACTCTTGGGCTCAAGTAATCCTCTTTCCTCAATTTTTCTATTTTTAGTAGAGACAGGGTCTCACTCTTGCTCAGGTCTTAAACTCCTAAGCTCAAGCAATCCACCAACCAGCCTCCCAGAGTGCTGGGATTACAGAGGTGTGCCACCTCACCAGGCCTACAAGTTGTTACTATTTGTTTGTATTATTAAAGTCCCTTAAGAGCAGTTTTATTAACAATATTGATTTCCATAAAAGTCTAAGTTATATTTCATAATTCATCACTTCTGAATTAGTTTGGCTGAAATTTTTTTTACAACAAAATACTTTCTGTAGATTATTATTATGGGGTGCATGTCTGCTAATAACGTGTAATATTTACCTTACCAAGTATGTTTTTCACCTTACTCCTTTTTTTTTTTTTTTTTGAGACAGTCTCACTTTGTCATCCTCAGTAGAGTGTGATGGCGTCATAGCTCACAGCAACCTCAAACTCTTGGGCTCAAACCATTCTCTTGCCTTAGCCTCCCAAGTAGCTGGAGCTACAGGTGCCGGCAACAAGACCCAGTGTTTTTTGTTTGTTTTGAGACAGAGTCTCACTTTGTTGCCCTCGGTAGAGTGCTGTAGCATCACAGCTCACAGCACCTCCAGCTCTTGGGCTTAGGTGATTCTTTTGCCTCAGCCTCCCGAGTAGCTGGGACTACAGGTGCCCGCCACAACACCCGGCTGTTAAGACCCAGCTATTTTCTTTTCTTTCTTTCTTCCTTTTTTTAAGACCCAGCTATTTTCAACATGCCTGGGTTGTACTGAGTATCCTTGTTGAACCAAGAATCAAGCCATTCTTTAGCTCAGGAAAATTTGGGGGGTGGGGCAAATGCACCACTTTCATCAGTGCCTCCTGGCTTGTCAGACCCTTCTCTAGTACCCCAAGTGCCAAGCAGATGCATGCTTCGTCTTTCTCCCCCTTTTCTATGCTTCCTATTTATTTATTTATTTATTTATTTTTAATTGTTGAGGATTCATTGAGGGTACAATAAGCCAGGTTACACTGATTGCATTTGTTAGGTAAAGTCCCTCTTGCAATCATGTCTTGCTCCCAGAAGGTGTGGCACACACCAAGGCCCCACCCCCTCCCTCCTTCCCTCTCTCTGCTTTTCATCCTCTCCCCCCATGACCTTAATTGTATGCTTCCTATTTATTATAATAAGCTCTTCATTCAAGAGAATTACTTAGTGTCTACCATGACTGTATGCTAGGTGCTGGGAAACAAAAGAGAACCGTACAGACAAGATGCTTAAGGACACAGCATTTATGCTGGGGCCTGGCAGATAAAAACGTCAGAATTAGCCCCATAAAGAGAATCTAGACAAAGTATATACAGTCTGTGGCCTCCGGGAGCTCATAGTCTATCAGGAAGCAAACACACAACTGTGATGTCATACTGATTTATACAAAATCTAAAACTAAAAGCTTATTCTTGCTCACAACATTTGCACCCGCTCATTTGAAGTAGGACCATACTAGCTGTCATTTAGATCTTCATATCCATCAAGTTCCTTCAGATTTGGGGCCTTTCCACAAGGTTCTCTTAAATTAGAATGCTCCACCCCTTCTCTCATGGTCAACACTGAAGAAATGAACCAGGCAGCAGATTAAGAGCTCACAAGGATAAGCACTGACAGCTCTGGAATGCTCAAGTGAGAAAGTATCAAATAACCAACTCAGTCTGCTGCTCTCACCTTTTCTTACTTTGCTTCCACTGCTAAATTTACATCTACTTTGTTTATTGAGTTTGTCATTGAATGCAGGATAACATGTTTTCTTAGTGAATCATACGGAGCCATTGGAACTTTTCAGCCAATAAAGTGACATGTCAGAACCTAGCTTTAGGAAGTTCAAGAATTCCTTTAGGAAGCTTTAGAAATGGATTGGGATTGGGAACAGTAGAATCACTTTGTCTATTTTCTTTGTCTTTTTAAAAGACAGACACTGCTAGCTAGCCCAGGCTGGAAAGCAGTGGCTATTCACAGAATCAGTCATAGCACACCATTGCCTCGAACTCCTGAGCTCAAATGATCTTCCTGGCTCACCCTCCTGACTAGCTGGGACTACAGGCACGCGCCACCACCATCCTGGCTTCAGATTGCTTCAGACTGGCTATCTTAAGAGTTTGGGAAAGAGGAAATGTGGGCTTAACCTGGTTTTGTGCTTATCAAAGCCTTATCTAATTATGTCTTACTACCTGGCGTCAGTATCCTTTCCTTCTTTGTTCCCTGTACATAGCAAATTAACTACTTGTTGATCACATGAAGGGTTACTTTTTTCTGAAAATTTTTCTTGTTCAGAAAATGTATAGTTGAATTACTTGATATTTAATGGCAGTGTAATAACTAAAGACAATATTAAGAATATTGTATTCCTGGCTCGGCACCTGTGAATCAAGCGGCTAAAGCGCCAGCTACATACACCTGAGCTGGCAGTTCGAATCCAACCTGAGCCTGCCAAACAACAATGACGGCTGCAACCAAAAAATAGCTGGGTGTTGTGGTGGGCGCCTGTAGTCCCAGCTACTTGGGAGGCGGAGGCAGGAGAATTGCTTGAGCCCAGGAGTTGGAAGTTGCTGTGAGCTGTGATGCCACAGTACTCTACCCAGGGCGACAGCTTGAGGCTCTGTCTCAAAAAAAAAAAAAAAAGAATATTATATTCCTTTAATTAGTAATCCAGATTAATGCAGATCAACTTTCTTTTGACATCCTGCGCTTTATAGCAGTGTTTCAAAATCTCTTACTTACAGTTTCAGAGAGATTCTTTGTGATGTGTTTTGCATTTTTCTTTTTAAGAGAGATGGTCTCACTTTTTCGCCCTTGGTAGAATGCTGTGGTGTCACAGTTCACAGCAACCTCCAACTCTTGGGCTTAAGCTATTCTCTTGCCTCAGCCTCCCAACTAGCTGGGACTACAGGCACCTGCCACAATGCCTGGCTATTTTTTTTTTTTTTTTTTTTTGCAATTGTCGTTGTTTAGCTGGCCCCAGCCGGGTTCAAACCCTCCAGCCTCAGTGCATGTGGCTGGCACCATAACTATTGTACTATGGGCCCCAAGCCTCCCTAATTTCTCATTCTCACTTTAAAATCTGTCTGAAATTTTCATAGTTGGGTAGAGATTATCTAAGTAAATCTGTGTATATTAGTAATCCAAGGGGAGGAATCTTGCAGAGAGTAAGCAAGTGAAGTTGCAAATGAGAGACGCTCATTAGCTGAGTGAGGTCTCAAACCTGTAATTGTGAGGGACTGCAGGAAGGAAGGGGGAAAAATGAAGATGATGAAATACATTGATGGAAAGGACAAGGTGGGCTCTAACAAGATGGCTTTGGGTTTTTTAAGTCAAAATGCTTTACAGTTAAGAGGTAAGGATTTAATATCAATATAATATTTAATATTATTAAAAGGTTTTAATATTTTACAAAAGGTAAGAGAAAAGTCATCTGAATTGTGAATTCTGAACATAGAGGTGGTTTTTAGCTTCAGGTTCCCTGGTGTTGGGGAATATTGAGAATATTGCAGAGAGAAGGGCAGCAGTAATGTTTCTTAGGGGCATTACATAGGGGCAGGTACAAAAAGAGATGGCAGAGGCTGGGAGACTGAGGTTTTCATTCAGTGCAGTAACATTGCTAACAGAAAGAAAGTAGTGTGGGTAAAAGGTGAGGAAGGGTCCAGAGAAGAGAGAACAGATGTGCTGAAAGTGGAGGTCTGTGGAAGCAGGCTGTGTAATGATGTGGCTTGAAGAGCAAGCCCATAGAACCTCACTTTGTAAATCTCTGTTCCTAAGTAAAAAATCCAGAGTCCACTCACTACCATCCTATGACCTTCAGGGTCCCTGCATGGGTAGTGGATTGTAGAAGACATGGTGCTCTATCAGTATTTAAGTAATTAAACTTTGTTAAATCCTTATGTAAATAGCTTATTCCGAATAATGCTATACTCAAATGATTTCAACAAGACAGTGTACAGGAGCTATAAATGTCAGAAAGATAGGGAAAATACCAACTGTTAGCTTTTTTCTTTGTTATTTGTTTGTTTTGGTTTGGTTTTTTTTGAGACAGAGTCTCAAGCTGTCACCCTGGGTAGAGTACCGTGGCATCACAGTTCACAGCAACCTCCAACTCCTGGGCTCAAGCGATTCTCCTGCCTCTGCCTCCCATATAACTGGGACTACAGGCGCCTGCCACAATGCCTGGCTATTTTTTGGTTGCAGCCGTCATTGTTGTTCGGCGGGCCTCGGCTGGATTTGAACCCGTCAACTTCAGGTGTATGTGGCTGGTGCCTCAGCTGTTTGAGCCATAGGTGCGGAGCCTTGTTTGTTTTGATTTTTGTTTTATTTTATATTTGAGACAGAGTGTCGCTCTGTTTCCCAAGCTAGAGTGCTATGGCATCAGCCTAGCTCACAGCAACCACAAATTCCTTGGGGTTAGGCCATCCTCCTGTCTTAGCCTCCTGAGGAGCTGGGACTATAGGTGCCCACCCAATACCTGGGTAATTTTTCTTTTCTTTTTTCAAGTAGAGACTAAATTTACTCAGTCTGGTTTGAAATTCCTGTGCTCAAGGAATCCTCCTACTTCAGCCTCTCAGGCTGCTGGGATTACAGGTGTGAGGCACCGCACTCAACCAACTGTAACTTTTGTTTTGTGGTTTGATGCTTCTGTATGTAGTGTTTTTAAAATTGGCTGGTGGGGGGTCCCCTGTTTTCCTATCCTTTTAATGTATATTTGTTTACACAGTCATCCTCTCATTTTTAATTTAATTCGACTTCCTTTATAGTAAACACCATAGAGTTCTTTTGGAAGTAGCTTACTTAATAGCATTTTCTGCTGTGGGATTTAGTCAAGAAATATTCAGATGTCACTGTATGTAGAGCACTGTGTTAGTTTCTGTGGGAGTTGCAAAGATGATCTAGATACAAATCATTCTCCTAAAGATTTTTTTTTTTTTGGCCGGTGCTGGTTTTGAACCCACCACCTCCGGTATATGGGGCTGGCACCCTACTCCTTTGAGGCACAGGCACTGCCCTTCTCCTAAAGATCTTTAACTTCTAGAAGGGGTAAGGGTATAAGCAGAATGATAGAGTGCTGTCTGGTTTTCAGAGGAAGCACAGGTAACTTCAGCCTGGGTGGTGAATTATGTGATGGTTAATTTTATGTATCAACTTGCCTGGGCCATAGTGCCTGGATTGTTTGGTCAGATACTCTGGATATTTTTATGAAGATATTTTTCCATGAGATTTTAGATCAATAGATTTTGAGTCAAGTATATTAGCATCCATTACATGAATGGGACTCATCTAATCAGTTGAAGGCCTTAATAGAACAAAAAGTGATCTCTGACCAAGAAGGAATCCTGTCAGCCTACTCTGCGGATTTTGGATTTACTGGACCTCCACAGTCCCAGTTCCTTAAAATAAATTTCTCCCTGTGTGTATGTGCATCTCATTGGTTCTGTTTCTAAGAAGAACCCTGACTCATACAAAAATATCTAAGTCGAGACTTAGAATAGCTTAGGTATAGATAGAAGAAATAGTAGGCAGAAAAACTGGTCTGTGTACTGAGAGTAATGAGATGGATTGGAACTTCAAATTTGAAGAAGTAGATTAGGACCAGGTATTGCAGTTGAGCTGATCCTTGACTAAAGAGTTTTTATTATTATTATTTATTATTATTATTTTATTGTTAAATCATAGCTGTGTACATTAGGGCAATCAAGGGGTACAATGTGCTGGTTTCATATACAATCTGAAATATTCTCATCAAACTGTTCAACGTGGCCTTCATGGCATTTTCTTAGTTATTGTATGTAGACATTTGTATTCTGCATTTAGTAAGTTTCGCCTGTACCCACCCATTAAGAGTTGTTGGTTTTTTTCCAGTTTTTGGCTGGGGCTGGGTTTGAACCTGCCACCTCCAGCATATGGGGCCGGCACTCTACTCCATGGAGCCACAGGCCGCCACCCCTTGACTAAAGAGCTTTAAGGTTACATTATAAATGATCTTCTAATTTCAATTTGAACTTGGCCTTAGTTTCTTAACTTGC